>SNQJ01S0005894.1:49600-63490 GCA_010110895.2 Picea sitchensis | reverse complement strand
ATAACACATCAGCAAAACTAAAACTTCAGTTGGCTGTTATAAAACAGCAGAAAACAAATTTATGACAGCAGAAAACTTAGTGTCTTAGCTTGGTCAAAGACAGACCAAGAAGACTTGCTGATAGGACCTGGATTTTCTACATTTTCTTCCCTTGTGAAGAAGGGTTTCGCATGATAAATCTTTGTGTCTTCTTGTGCTTATTTATATTTCAGTATATGATTATTGAATGTTAAAAGAAGATCTAAATTGCTTTGGTAAATCTAATGCTAACTAATCTTATAAAAATCCAACATGGTATAAGAGCTGGTTACCTTCAGAACAGTCTAATCACTGGAAGGAAGATTGTGAGATAAGCCGGATGGTGCTACGAACTTCTCGGTATGCACTTGTATATGTTTTTCAAGTTATATTATCTAGCAAAAGATGAATGTGTTTGCAGGGGATGTACATGAGACCTTTGTCCAAACAACAATATGTAGATCCAAAGGGATCTTTGATTCAATGCATTTAGAAAAAAAGTGCATCCTTCCAGGTTTGAGTGTTTAAATTGATATGCCTTTAACTGTGTAGTTGTTATGGCATTATTACGATCTTATGAACATCTAGGTGCATCTTGATCTATTGAAGTTATGATCTTTATGCTAACCACTTAATACTAGAGATGCACTTGCTTGCAAGCCAAGTTGATCTCCCCTCTAGGAGATATTCTTGTTTTGTTGTTTGTCCCAGGCAGGTTATCTTGTAAATCCCATGAAGGTTACCATGGAGGCAGGTCACCAGTGATAGCTCTAAGAGGGAGCTATAGTGACGGTTGCAGAAGGGAACATATAAGATAGTCTCTAGTTTGATACATGAAGCAGTCTGAGAAAACAAGGATTTGTGTACATGACAATATTCATTCATGTACTGAAGGAGAAGAGCATGCGGTTATATGGCATTGATGAGCCATATCATGAGGAGGAGTTAGCCTTCAGGAGGTCTAGAGGACCTCACATGGAGATTGATAGTGAGAAGCAGGAGGAGATGGTGTCTTTTCCCCCTCACCCTTCAACAATTCAGAGGGAGCCAGTTCAGCCTGTTGATCCAATTGATCTAGTATATCCCATTGATGTATTGCAGTAGGGTGGAAGAGGCCTGCATGGGCTCATCAAACTTTACAGGAGGTAGAGAGACATGCAACTCCCCGTGGTACTTTCAGAGACAGCAAGAGACCTCAGAGTTTCTCGAGCTATGTTGCAACGATGAACCACATCATCGATTATGAGCCTTCCTGTTATGAGGAGGCATCTAGTCAGCAGGTATGGAGAAATGCCATGATAGAGGAGTATCGGTCCATCATGAAGAATGATGTGTGGGATATTTTTTGAGGTCGGAAGGGAGTTAGTGGTGACTTCCAAGTGGATCTATAAGATGAAACATGCAGCTGACGGGAGCATCGAGAAGCACAAAGCGAGATTTGTGGCCAGAGGATTCTCTTAGGTAGAGGGAGTAGACTGTAAGGAGACATTTTCTCCTGTTGTTCGGTACACTTCCATTAGGATGATCATTTCCCTTGCTTCAGCTATGGGTCAGAGACTACATCAGATGGACGTGAAGACAACCTTCTTCAATGGAGAGATTGAGGAAGAAGTGTACATCGAGCAACCAGATGGTTTTGTGATTCATGGGAAGGAGTCCCATGTGTGCAGGTTGAAGAAGGCCCTGTATGGACTCAAGCAGGCACCTCGAGCTTGGTATGCAAGGATTGATGGATACCTGATGAGTTTGGACTTCAACAAGAGTGTTGCAGATCCCAACAACTACTATAAAGTTGTTAATGGCGAGTCCTTGATTTTGGTCATGTACGTTGATGATTTATTCCTCACTTGAGCAGAGAGCCTCATTTCTAGGTGCAAATAAGAGTTAGCCTCCGAGTTTGAAATGAAGGATCTTGGCATGATGCACTATTTCTTGGGATTAGAAGTGTGGTAGAGAGCTGATGAGATCTTCCTGAGTCAGGGGAAGTATATAGTTGAGATCTTGAGGAGATTTGGGATGTTGGACTGTAAGTCCATGGCTACATTGAGTGAGCCTTCTTCCGATTCAGACTTGATTGATCCGACTATGTATAGATAGTTGTTTGGATCATTGATGTATCT
This sequence comes from Picea sitchensis, assembly GCA_010110895.2. NCBI lineage: Eukaryota > Viridiplantae > Streptophyta > Pinopsida > Pinales > Pinaceae > Picea > Picea sitchensis. The sequence continues at coordinate 61,352 of SNQJ01S0005894.1, read as the reverse complement.
GGTTAACACCATACCAAACATTTTCTATGCAGTGAGAGCACTTAGTTCATGAGTCTGCCGAGATAGTTGCATTGGGCTGTGAAGCATGTGTTGAGATACTTGCGAGGCACAGTTGGATATGGCATGAGATATGCTTCTAGTGTTGACATGAGATTGTAGGGATATGCTAATTCTGATTGGGTAGGGAGCGCAATGGACAAGAAGGGCACCTCTGGGTGTTGCTTCAGTCTGGGATCTACCATGATTTCCTGGTGTAGCAGGAAGCAGACTTCTGTGGCTTTGAGTACCGCAAAGGCCGAGTATATTGCAGTGTGTATGGCAACTCGCCAAGCAAGTGTGGCTTCGAAATCTCCTTGCATGATTGTTTGGGTAGATGCTGGATCCCACCGTGATTCATTGTGATAACTAGAGTTGTATAAAGTTCTCAGAGAATGCAGTATCTGATGACAAATCAAAACATGTTGAAATCAAGTTTCATTACATTAGAGACATGGTGCAAAGGAAAGCAGTACTAGTTCAGTACCTTCCTACAGATGTTCTCACCAAGCCCCTTGCCAAGTCGAAGTTCGAGTACTTCCGTGATAAACTTGCAGTGGTAGAGAATTCCCCTCTCGTTAAGAGGGAGTGTTGATGGTTGCAGTTTCGTGAGACATTCTCCAGGTTGTACTCCTCGATGGACTGAGATGGGTTGACCTGTGATGATACTCCTCGATGGAACGAGTTGAGTATGACACTTATCGATGGACTGATAAGTTGTACTGGGTTGGTGCCCAACGACCCTTGGGTTGTAGCCCATGCAGTTGGGATATTATGGGTTGTAGCCCTTGAGGACTCGTCCATATGGTTGTAGCGTATGTGACGCAATGATGATGATAATATCACATGGTGGTTGTAGCTCGTGTGAGCCCACATCAGGTTGTAGCCCTTGTGGACGTCTTGTGGTTGTAGCCCTTGACGTATGGATGATGATGCCACACTATGAGGTTGTAGCCCTAGTGTCCTCTAGTGGGTTGGAGCCCCTAGAAGAGCTTGAGAAGGTCCACATTGGTTGTATCCACGTGTGACTATGGAGATGCTACCAGTAGCATGGTCTGTGTGACCATGGCGTGGTTTGAGGACCATGGCATAGCCTACGGGGCTATGAGGACCAGAGGAGAACATCTCAGAGAATACCTCCCTAGCTAAGAGGGAGTGTTGATGTTTTTGGTAGCAGCAGGAGGTATTCACCTTTGGGCAACTTTTCTTAGAGATGATGATGTCAAGAAGTCAAAGGAAACCATTAAACAGTTCGAAGAAGCCCCGGTAGAAATTAGAAGATCCCATAAGAGAAGTCGGCCCCACAGAAAAATTATAAAGAAGAAATATAATGAAGTAAAGTCGGCCCCACAAGAAAAAGACAAAGTGAAAATATAATTTCTAGAAGACAAGTTGACCCTACTTGAAGAGACACATGTTCGGAAAAGACACTTTCCCAGTCCAGTATAAATAAAGGTGACACCTTCCTCATTTGTCACATACATTCACTTATCCATAGTGCAAGTCTAGTGGAGAGCAATAGTAGCAGCTGCTGTCCAACAAAGAAGGAAGAATGGCACAAGCCTAGTAACAACTGCAGTCTAGAAGGAAGAATGGTGCAGATTGGCTAGGATTTCTTCATAACCCTCGCTAGGGCTTATCTCTGTTGTCTTGGTGGTGCACTGGTGGAGGCCAGATACTCTAGCGCTCTGGCTAGGGTTTGTTGCAGCTATATTGCTGGGTTATCTCTTGTGAAGATAAGTACATATTGATGGGATTCTTCTTTGTTGGTTTGCTCTTGTAGATAAACTTGGTCATGGTTATATTGTATTGGCAAGGATATTCTCTCTAAAGAAAAGTTTGTTGGGTTTTCTCCCCGTGTGAAGAAGGGTTTCCCAGGATAAATCTTTGTGTCTTCTTGTGCTTTTTTATATTTCAGTATATGATTATTGAATGTTAAAAGAATATCTAAATTGCTATGGTAAATCTAATGCTAACTAATTTTATCCATACTTGGTCTACTGTTCATTGTTTGACTCCATTACACACTTCGTCATTGGATTCACTCTCTTCACATCCCCTTGAGCCAGTTTAGAGTGGGCTCACATAGACCACTAGATTTTTCGATCAGACAGGATCTGCCAATTGTGCCATCTTCGAGAGGTCAATACTGAGGAGTGTTTCATCTTCCCTTGCCTAGTTTACTACGAGATCCGAGGACGATTCCACTATCTTTTTAGAGAGACCCAGACTCTTGGCAGTTTCTTCGGGTACCCTGATCATAGATGATTGGCCTTATACATGTAGGAGGCCCTTTTGGACTAGCTTCCACCAAGTGGATCACTTCCTCTTTTATGGTGCTCTCATCTACTAGAGGCACCAAGGGAAAAATGGATAGCTATATTGTTTTTGACCCTAGATTAGTGTAGATTCAGAGCACTACTACTTTTATGAGACCCTAATGGCCTGGCCAGTCTAGACCTCATATCAATAGACAAACTAGTAGCTCCATGATATCCCCCAAGCCACAACCACAACCTCTCTTCTAGGAAGCAACATAACACCTAGTCCAACTCCTCTTCTCGTTCAACTTCCAGATAGACATCTATTTTGCAGTGTTCTATAGGGAAGCGTCCCCCAGGGTGGGGGTCGTGCTCCCCACGGTTCCCACGTACCCGGGACGGGGGGACTCTTGGGGGGACATTTCCCCACATCCCTTTTTTGGGGATACGCGGGGAGACAGAGGGGGACACGACTCCCCAAGGTGGGGGACAAGTCTCCTCGAAAGGGGGACTCCTGGGCGTCCTCCCTTGAAAAGAGGGACTTCTAGACACCCCCCCTCGAAAGAGAGACTCTTGGGCATCCCCCTAAATTGTTTTTCCTAATAAGGCTTACAAAACAAAATTTTAAATTTAAAAAGCAAAAATTAAAAAATTAAAAAACGAATAGATAAAAAAATTAAAGGTTAAAACATAATTAAATTTTAAAAGCTAAATAGTAAAGCCTAAACCTAAAGTTTTAGTTATTCATGTTATAGCTTATAACTTATGCCCATGTTAAGCATGGTTTAGTTGGCATGCCTTTGGTTACTCATGAGAGTGAATCTGACCCATAGATCGATAGTGACATTCCCTTTGATGGTTTTGATGACTAAATGTAGGAGATGAATGTAGAGGACCGGTCAATGAAATTGACTCCATGATGGTCATTTTAAAACTTATTTTCAATGTTCATTGTTTTTTCAGTTTCAACTTTTGAGTCTTGACTCTAGATACTGATGACCTTAGACCTTGACTCGTCACTCTTTACAATTTTTGAGTTTGAGTAATTCCAATTTACTATTTCAGATTTTAGTATCACTGTTTTGCTTAGTACTAATTAATTAGATTCTAGAATGATGAATGATGAATTTAAATCAATGTATCAATATTTTACTATTTCTGTTTCAACTTTCATTTATGATTTATGAATCAATGTATTTCATTACTGAATTTGAATTTAAATTTTGAATCATGTTTAATAGTTTATATCATTTACAAATTTGAATTTTCAATTTACTAATATCGTAGTATTTAGTATTTTAGTATTTATTGATGAATTTGCATGAGACAAATTGTTATTGTTGAGATTTAATCATTATTATTTTTATTTTTAAAATTTTATATTTTGTATTTTTATATAAGTGACATCCCCTCGTCCCCCAAATCTATAAAATCCCTAAAATTTGGGGGTACTTCCACACGTCCCCCCTGTGCGTCTTTTTGCACCTGCGTTCCCCCATCTTGGAGTCTTGGTGGAACATTGCTATTTTGAGCTTTCGCCATTCGACGTCGGATGTTAGGAGAGATGGTTCTAGTGGACCAGGATAGGCTTGTACCGTTTGTATCATAGACTTCCGATTCACTCACCTTTTACATCTCTCTCCCAAATTGTCTCTCCATCTTCATAGTTGGATTTCCAGGATCTAGATTAGACTCTTATTTTACTTTAGGAGCCTCTTTAGTGCTCCCGCTTTATACAGACATCATTGTACCTAACAGTCCTTTACTCATGTGGACGTGAGTGGTAAACGGTCTTATGCGTGTGATTCTAGCCTTCAAAAGGTTGGAATGTTGGTGGACGTGGATTCAGGGGTATATCTTTTTCTTCATAGATCTTCATCACAGTGGTCACCTAGTCACTTGAGCTCATTGTTGCATGGTTGTCCTCTAACATAGTGATGCATTTACCTAGTTTTACCTAGGAAAATTGTTTATTGCAAGCATAGTATAACTTTTGCCTAGGAAAAATCCACTTCCTACGTACATTTTCGCCACTTCTCACCATTTTATCTAGGTGATTTATGTATCACATCACATCGTGACATTTTCCCTAGGTAAAACCTTCAGTTACACCTACATTCAACTTCATCCTATCTCCTAGGAGGTGCATGGCATAATTAGCTTAAAATTCCTAAGTCTTACCTTATAATAACTTCTCAATTCTTATATTTTCATTTTTTCCATTGTGAACACACCTAATTGGCTAGGGATATTTGAATTAAAAATTTAAAATCCTAGACCTTAGGTTGAGTGCCTAAGTATTGGTCTATTAGCACTTTATTGTTTTAATTCTTCATTGAGACCTTTTCCCTAAGTTTCACTTTCTAATTGGTCACTAGGAGTTGTAACTTAAAGTCCATGTAGTACACATGAGACTAGGCACTCCCCCTTTTGACATGTATTGAAGTAAAATACTAGCCTATTAATACTTATGTTATAATTCTCCATTGAGGCCTAATTCCCTAAGTTTTATTCCTAAATTCACTAGGGAACATAACCTTATGTCCATGGGGTACACGACTTAAGTTAGTACTTCCCCCTTTGGCACATATGTTGAGGCGAAAACACATGACAAAAAGCAAATTCGCCCTAGCCTCATAATATGCTTGTTCACATGTGGTAACCTTTTCACGATACATCTTTATCCTTTGACCAAAGTTTTGAGGATTTATTTGGTCTTCATGTTTGACTAGGAGCTTCTTATCCATGTGCCCTAGGGTTTTAGCCTTCTACCTCATCCACCCTATCCACTCATGCACACATCCCTAGGTGGTGTGCTCCACTATAAAGACTTATCCACTTCTTGCATAACCTTGTTCACACCTTGCACACATGTGAAGTGACTAGTGATGGTTTGACTTGGTCAAAGGGAACCCATTTGCACACATTTTGAGGAGATCTCATGGATTTGATGAAGACCCATTTGCACAAGTGTCAAGGGTGGCCCTTTTAGAGTGAGAATTTCAAGGTTGACTTGGTCAAAGTGGGCATAAATGCACATTCTTCAAAGGCACACCCATTCTATCTCTTCTAGGGCTAGTTCATGCATGGTGAAGGTTTAAATGTGAACACAAAGCACAATTCTATGTGTTTATTTCAGTCAAAGTGGTCCACAAGGCACAAGTACCAAGGGCACACTTGCTAAAGGATTATTTTAGAGTTTTCTTGGTCGAAGGGCTTCTAGAAAGAGCACTCAAGCATTACACTTGGCATTGGCATACATTTCTAGAAGAACACCCTCATAAATGAAGCTTTACACATGGAAAACCACTCATTTTCTTGGAATTTCGCCCTCAAATAATATTATTGTTTAGAGGTGGTTATTTCTAGGAAAATGCCTTCATCATGGAGTTCTACATTTGATATTCATGGACACCTATTGGAAATTCGCCCTACCTATTTGACCAAGCATTTTTATTATTATTTTAAAGAACGAGGAGGACAAATGACACTCAAAAGTTGCCTTTGCATGAGCTAGGAGGAGGAGCATGAGCTAGGAGGAGGAGTATTATACATGGCATCACATTCATCTAGATGATTTTATTTTGGTGCTTTCCATGGGATTTTGACCTAATTCGTTCACTTAGGTAGTTGTTGTAAATATTTTTAATTTTTTCCTTGGAGAGTCTCACGAGGAAAATAATATTTTGCTGTAGAGGAGTTGAGCTAAAATCTGTATAAGGATTTACTCACCCCATTTGCAAGATGGATTTGATTAGTGGAGAATAATGGAAAGAAGCTTGTCTCACCTTTGCAAAGCTATTGTGTAATATTGTCTATTGTTTAGTATTTGTTCTAGGGTAATCATAGAAGGATTTGAGTTGCAAGTTTTCATTGAGGAAGGAGCTATTACAAGGCAAAAATTGCAAGTGAGGTATGGAGTATTTTTCTATTTCATTTCTTTGTCAAATTCTATGCTAGATCTATTGTGTTGGGGGTGAATATCTTAGGGTTTCATTTCCTTACCCTAGGTTTAGTATATGATTTACTTTGTAATACTTAGGTTAATTTCTTTAGAATTAGCCTCCCTATAATCCTTGCAAGGTTTCGTATTTCTTAGTTTGATACAATTATCTTATCTTATCTAAGTGTTGAATTCTTTTCACTTTGCAAAGTGATATCTTGAATTGGGTTTAATTCACTAGTGATATTCCCAAGTGTAAATCTGTGCATCATATATTCATCATCAATCAGATTTACATCCTAAATCTAAAGCTCTCGTTGACATATCTTCTAGACTTGGTTTATTTAATTGTTCACATGTAGGGATACCCCCTTGGCCTTAAGAGAGCCGGCCAAAAGTGAAAGGAGAATTGTACTGAGGTGATGGTGGTACTTCTCCTAGGCTTACCTCAAGGTTGCATCTGTGGATTAGGTATTTTTCCACTTAGATGCGAGTTGAAGAGGTAACATTGTATGCTTCCCAAGTCCCTAACTCGAGGGATCTTACTTTTGTTATTCCTATATTGCTGAATTGATGTGCAATGTTGTTTAACTATTTTACATTTGACAAGGCATCCATCACTTTGTTCTTCTTGTGGGACTTGAATATAAGCTTGGACTGTAATTTTTTAATTACTATGTGGCCAATTGGGATTGTTTAAAAACTTGAATCACTTCTTCTTCAGGTGAAAAAGATAAGAGAATATTACGATCTGTATTCGGCTGGGACTTATTCTTCCTCAATAGTGTTTCGAAATCATAATAATAATGGCTAATAGCATATGGAAAAATAATAAAAGGCATTCTTAATTCTCTGCATATCTGTCTTTCTGGATCACACATTGTTTTTTTGTTTTTTGCAATATTTATTGCAATGAGTTCTAAACTCCAAGAAAATTTCTATAAATTTTGTAGTCTATGCTTTTCCTCACTCAAAATATTTTAGATATTAACAATCTTTCTCTTCTATATTTGCAGTTTATTGGTACTCCACACTGGATGGCTCCTGAAGTGATTCAGGAAAGTCGCTATGATGGAAAGGTAATTTGAACTTGCTATTTTAATAGAGAAAAGATGATGTGGAATGTTTTGAACAAGGCTTCAATACTGCAGAATTCAGATCACTACATAAGTCCAATGTAATTCCTTTGATGTACACGTGAAGGCATATATGTGGGGATTTATTTGTGCATTTATTGCTACCTTAAAAGTGAAATGCCTCTAGGTCTATATTTGTCCATGTTTCGCAGTAATAATTTTCTATTATTTCTTCTTTTGCCAGCCAATGTGGCACTGATATACTAATGACTGAGTGGGTCTTGTCACCCTTTACTTCAAATCTCGTTTGGTCATCCTATCTTCAGCCTCCAACAGGCTGATCGGAGGATGTTCTTGGGAAAGAGGACATCTGGACTTATTTTATTTCCAGAAGTTTAACTTACATGTTTCTTTTTATTGTTATAGGTGGATGTATGGGCACTAGGAGTGTCTGCAATAGAGATGGCAGAGGTCAGATATTGTGGAATGATCTATTGCAGAATGAGTAGTCATTCCTTAAGTCTTTTGTCACAATGCCAATCTGAATTTGATGTTATAAATACTTATTGCATATTCTTTTGAAAGTATTAATCCAGTAAAATCTTTTGTTCTCAATCTGATAGTCACCTGTCATTCTAAACACCATAATAAGTCTTCAAGTCTATATAATTTGAGAAATTTTCTAATATTTAATTTTGATACTTGTATTTGCAGGGCGCTCCACCTAGGGCCAATGTGCATCCAATGAGGGTAAGCATATCCACCATCAGCATCCACTTCTGTTCAAATCACTGTTGGTACCACACTAAATTTTCTGCATATGCTAATCTATATTGATTCTTTTTCCATTCTTAATTGTTGGCCAAATCTTAAATCTCTGTTAATATAAACCGTGTCTGTGTGTGTTTTATTTTAACCAGTTTTGACCTGGTCTTCAATATTTCTTATGGGGAATGAATGAGTGCCAGGAGCTGCAAAATTTGTTGTGAAACCAGTATAACTGACCCACTGTTTTGGGAGCTAGTGAATGCAGTTTTATGTTTCAAAAGTAGGTTTTGAAAAGAAATTATTTTTGGTTCTTGACTAGAACCATCATGGTTTACGATCGTTATTGAAAATTTTGTTTGTTTCATTTCACCAGTAGGTACTAGGAAGACAGCCAGAGGCTGATTTATGAAAGCTTAACACTAGTGTTTCTTCTAAAATGCTGTTGCTGAAAGCTCTCTCGCTCTCTCTTAGTTTTAGTTGGGTGATCTATGTTTACTTTGAAGTTTATTTGTTTTGAAGTCCTATGGCTAGAAGCCTTTATATCTCATAAATTCTTTCTTTAATGCCACATGGATGTAGTAAATACCAGTCTGAGAACACCTTTTGTGATTAGAATTTTTGCTGCAATTTCTTTCCAGACCTTGTGTTTTATTTTTATCTTAATTTGCATTTGTAAATTTTAGCATTGTCAGGTAACATCCAGGATGGTGGCTTGTCATGCACATGATGAGGTGTAAATATGATTCCCAATTGTTGGTGTCACATTGCACTTATCATTTAAATTGTCAAACCGGAGTATAGACAGAAAAATGATTCTTACCACTATCGTGCAATTTAATCTAGAAAATCAACTAAGGACTAGTGCAAGCATAAACCAAAAAAAAGCATAAAAGATGGAATCACAGTGTTCTTGAACCCTAGCCCAGCTGGTGGCACCCCATAGAGGAAGATCTCTGAGATTTAAACTCATAATCCTACTACCTAGCTCTGTTCAGCAAGCGGGAACATGAACAATGTGATTCTGTAGCACTCATAAACTAAAACAGCATTAGAAAGCAACCCGATTATCTAATCTAATCCTCACACTGCAAATGAAAAATGAATCTAAATGCTGAAACAGAAATTCATAGAAGGAGAACCAGCAGCATTCCCAATTTCCACTTAGTTAATGGCACCTCGAATGTTATAGCCATTGGAAATCATATCCAAAACTTAACATTTTGTTCAGCATACCTAAGCATCAACAGAGAATACAGTGATTCTACTACTTCTAGCTCTGCAACATCTTAATTTAGCAGCATTGTCATTCGGTAGTACAACATAACCTACAGGTAACAATGGCGGAACCTACAGGTAATTCTGTAGCATTTGATACACAATCTAAAAATAATTAAGATGGCAGTGTATTAAAATAACATACTATGAATTAAAGGGCAGCTATCTAAATTGGGGAACCGGGAACTCAACTAACACTAAGGACTTTTTCATACACGGCGGGGGGAGGTATTTACTGGTGATATTGTAGAACATGTATGAGCCCCTTTCAATCGAAAGACTGAATTCAATGATAATTTGGTTATCCTACATGTACATGTAATGGACATCCTACTTATCTATGTCATAATAACATATCCATCACTATTTATGGTCAGGATCAAGTACAAAACTTAACCATTCCACCACAAAGTTTTCTTTTGGTTAAGAGTGATCAATATGTGGAATTAGAGCAAATTATTGCCGAGGTGTAATATTCCAGATATAAAAAGTATGCAGAACAGAAATAAAATGCTAGAAATGGCAGATAAACAACAATATAATCAGAACAACACCACAATAACACTGAAATGATATCAAAATAACACCAGAAAGAGCACTTTGATTTTGAGAGCAATGTTCACGGGCCTCTTCGAGGTGGCAACTTCTAGTCGAGCAGAGCTCTATTACAATAATATCCAAGCTAGGGTTCTCATACCCTCGACTCCTATTTATACTAAATATGTCTATCAAAAGAACCATCTAGAGGAAGATCATTCTAGAAGCGGAAGCTTCTATTAGGTCTTCTTACATTGGAAGTATTCTACCTTATTGCAAGGCCTTATTAATATTGACCTTTATTACATCCGAATATATTGTTCTAGCTATGTTAGGGGTTAGGTCCCTAACATGTCCTCTCCCTTAAAAACAACCTTGTCCTCAAGGCTTGAGATGCAGAAATTGTTGCAGAATCGTAGTTGGTTCCCAAGTGGCATCTGCTGGAGTTGTATCTTTCCATTGGACTAACACTTTCTTGATGGTACGCTGACGCAGGCGACGCTCACATTGGTCCAAAACTGCTTGTGGCTGTAGCCAATTGGATCCTTCTTTGTCCAACTCGGGAAGGTTGGTTTGAACTTGGCACTTAGTTCCAATCACCTTCTTTAAGCATGAAACATGAAAAACATGATGTAGCTTAGAATGATTGGGCAAAGCTAACTGATAGGCCACCTGTCCCACACGTTTGAGAACGGTATAAGGACCATAAAATTTGGGCGCCAACTTCTGACAATGCTCGACCTTGAGGGAATTTTGCTTGTAAGGTTGTAGTAGAAGAAACACCTGATCCCCTTCTGCAAATTGACGTTCAGAGCGACCTTGATCTGCTTGTTGAGTCATGCGATTCTGTGCCATGACCAAATTCTCTTTGAGGGTACGGAGAATAACCTCTCGAACTGTAAGCGTTTGGTCAACCGCCTTGACCTTTGAGACACCTGGTAAGTATGAGAGAACTGAAGGTGGCTTTTGTCCATATACCGCTTCAAAAGGAGTCATGCGGGTAGCTGTATGGTATGAAGTGTTGTACCACCATTCAGCTAGGGGTAACCATTGAGTCCACTGATTTTTCTTTTCCGATGCAAAACACTTCAAGTATGTTTCCAAACACTGGTTGACAACTTTAGTTTGGCCATCAGTCTAGGGATGATAAGCTGTGCTGAGATGCAAATGGGTGCCTTGTAGCTTGAATAGTTCTTGCCAAAAATTGCTGGTGAAAGTTGGGTCGCGATCAGAAACAATAGAATGTGGCATGCCATGAAGCTTGAAGACCTGATCCATGAAAAGATGAGCCACCGTGGATGCTGTAAATGGGTGTTGAAGAGCACAAAAATGAGCATACTTGGAAAGGTGATCAACAACCACCATGATGACTGATTTATTTCCCGATTTGGGTAAGCCTACAATAAAATCCATAGAGATATCCCTCCAAATAGCAGGTGGAATCGGAAGCGGTTGTAGTGTGCCAGGAGATTTGACTGTTTCGCCCTTTTTGCGTTGACACACATCACATTCAACGACAAAATTATGAACATCTTGTTTCATACCATCCCAAAAAAAAGAGCGTTTGACCCTATCATAGGTTGTGGTAAACCCGGAGTGCCCAGCTGTGGGTGTAGCATGAAGCTCAGAAAGTACCGTGGATTTAGGTTTTGATTGTTTACTTAAATACAAACGACCTTTGTATCAGAGCTCATCATGGAGCCAAGAGTACCCTGGGGAAACTGGAGAATTGGACTGCAATTGTTGTATCAGATGCGAACTTTTGGGATCGTGTAGCCATTCCTGGCGAACGACTTGGAGCCAATCTGGTACAATGAAGGAGAGAGAAAAAAGGGATCCTTCATCTTCATATTTTC
>SNQJ01S0005894.1:33422-45931 GCA_010110895.2 Picea sitchensis | reverse complement strand
GTTCCATGGCTTAAGTTCGTTAGACACTTGACACTTTCTAGAAGCATATTGCATCAGATTTTTGCATGCATAACAATATAACACCACAATAACAAAGAAATGATATCAAAATAACACCAGAAAGAACACTTTGAATCAGAGAGAAATGTTCACGGGCCTCTTCGAGGGGGCAACCTCCAGTCGAGCAGAGCTCTATTACAATAATATCCAAGCTAGGGTTCTCATACCCTCGACTCCTATTTATACTAAATATGTCTATCAAAAGAACCATCTAGAGGAAGATCCTTTTAGAAGCGAAAGCTTCTATTAGGTCTTCTTACATTCGACTTATTCTACCTTATTGCAAGGTCTTATTAATATTGACCTTTATTACATCCGAATATATTGTTCTACCTATGTGAGGGGTTAGGTCCCTAACACGAGGTTCGTGCTAGAACATCATCCTTAAAGGAAAAAGTTCGCAAAAATATATATTCTGACCTAAATGTGTGTCATGCACTAGAGTACCAATGTGTGTCATGCACTTGAATATGTACACGATAATGTTCATCCTATACTCAGGACGGGTTATCTATGGATATTGCCGGGAGGTAAATATGGATCCGGTGTTGTACCCTTTCCATTTCATAAACATCAGGATCAAGTACTTGTTCAACCTTTTGTTGCCAAACATTGATCACTTTCCGATTCTTACGTGGATCAAGTGGAACATAGATCAGGTGACTCAAACTGCTATGGGAAGGAAGAACAAATCTTCAGTTATTCAGAAACTGATCGGACCATATCCATGAGCATCAAGGCTCTATTTATGTCACCTTTTTCCCCAAGAATTACAATATGAAGGGGAAAAAGAAAATGAATCGATTCATCGTCCTGTTGTAGTGTGATAAAGAATGGGGAAAAGAATAATACCTTGTTTGATGCGATTTTTAAAATACCCAAAAGTGGTGTTGTACAGAGAAATTCCATTTTTGGATATTCTAATGTAGAATATGGAATACCTGATGGGCCAATTATGGAAACATCCTTTTCACTAGATTTATTGAGGGAAGGGGACAACTTGCGTATTCAAGTTAGCAATCATATTTCGTATGAAGATGGTGAATGAATCCTAGTAATGAGTGACACAAGTATTCCATTGGTTCAAACTTGTCTAGGATTTGATTGGGAACAAATAGATTCTATAGAATCTGGGGCTTATGCTTCTTTTACTTCAGTAAGAACAAATAAGATCATTAGCAATATGATTCAATTTAGCTTGATGAAATACCCCCCTTTTTTCATGGGGAGAAGGGACAATAAAGCAAATTCAAATTTGATGTTCCATAACAAATTGGACCACACTAATCTTTTCTCTTCCAATGAGGAGAGTCAATTAATTAGTAAGCATCAAGGAACTACTTGTTCATTATATAATGGGGAAAAAGACAATGGATCTCTTATGGTTCTGTCCAAGGCTGCGGGGGAGCGCCCCCCCTCGAACCCGCTCCCGAATCGCGCTTCGAAGGGGAGCGTTCAGCGAGTGTGCTCCCAAGTGCGCTCCCTGAACGCTCCCCTTCGGGAGCGTTTTTAGGGAGTGCGCTCCCTCATCAATAAATGCATTCCCTGGTTTTTGAGAAATGACTCATGGGAAAGGTAGCCTAGGGTTATCTAAGAGGTCAAAACACTCTTTCACTCCCATTTCTCTCATTCTATTTCTCATTTGTCCATTTCTTTGCTAAGAGGGTTTTGACTCTTGAGAGGGTTCTTGCTAGTTCTTGAGGAGATTGAAGGGAGATTGAAGGCTACCATTTGTGAGAGCTTGGAAGGGAGATTGAAGGCTAGCATTTGTGAGAGCTTGGAAGGGAGATTGAAGGCTACCATTTGTGAGAGCTTGGAAGGGAGATTGAAGGCTAGCATTTGTGAGAGCTTGGAAGGGAGATTGAAGGAAACGGAAGATTGAGAGGCATACCATAGTCATATTCAACCACCATTGGAGAGCTAAAGGGTAGGCTCTTAAGCATTTTTTCTTTCTTGTTTTTTTTTAAATGCATGTGTTGTTGTAAACTAGTTTCTTCTCTACCTTTCCCCATTTCTCCTCCATCATTCTATTGCGGTAGCAACTTATTATCAAGACTGAGGTTCAACATTCATGATGTTGGCGTCGATAAGTGTGCCTTTTTGGTTCCATTTTATTATAATGATGGTGGTGGGAGGTTCCGTTAATCATGATAAACTGATGAAGAAATAGAAGTAGACCTTTATACCAAGAGGAAGGAATGGAAGGGGATGGAAATTAATGAAAATGGTGATGGTGGGGATCCCAAAAAATCCCAAAACTGAGTACACACACTTTGTGGAAGTATGTCACCTAGCTTGAGTGGAGGAAAGAGAGGGGTGAGCAGGAGAATTTATATGCCACCATTGTCATAAAGAATACATAGGTTCCTATACCTGTGTGTGAAAGCATCTATGTGGGCCTATGCTCTTTGGGATGAAGGTAAGAATATAGGAATCAAAGCCTGCGTGAGTATTGATTCCAAAGATGAGCTTTCTTAAATACCAAAGGGAAGAGGTATTACAAAATAGCCAAAAGACCAATGGGTGAACTTGAGAATGCAGGAAGAATGTTCATTGGTGGAAGCGCATCCCCCCATGCTAGTGCATTCTAAGCCGTCTTCTAGAACTGTAATTCCTTGACCAAGGTTGTTGAGATGATGTGGATGCAAAAGTTTATAGTTTTCTATATGCATGTGGTATACCATTCAATGTTCTACGCTCACCATATTGGCATGAAATGGTCCAAACCATCAATGGTGCCACTAAAGGAGTTATAGAACTGGGTATGACAAAGCTAGAGCAGAGTGGGACTTGGCGGAAGAGCCAAAATCCAAGGTGTTCTAGGAAAATTTACAAATGGAGTGGAACCTAAATGAGGTATCAATTGTATGCATGATGGTTGGACAAATGTGAAAAGCAAGCCATTGATAAATATTCTTCTTATGTCTAAGAGTAGTGCGATCTTCCTTTCAGCCCATGACTTCTAGAGATAAGCTACAAAATAGGGATTAATATTGCACAGTTACCTTGCTAAAACCATTCAAGAGATTGGGCCTGTGTCATTCAGAGTCATCGCGATAATCTTGCTAATTGTAAAGGCTGTGAGCAATCATTGAAAGATAGGTACCCCAAGATATATTTTTACAATTAGGAGTGTTTGGTTACTGTGAACCTTTGATGCATGATATCATTAAAAAGAAGGACCATGATTATAGATGGATTGGTGCTTTGTACAAGAGAGGAAAGAAGATGATAAGATTTGTTACCAATCATAACATGGCCCAATTCTTGATCCTCCAAATTTAGGAGTTACTAGGTAAGACGAGATTTGCTAGCTATTATCTCACCTTTAGACATCTGTTGAAGGTAAGAGAGGCGTGGGCTAGTAGCTGGCTCTCAGTGATTCCTGGAAGGATCTAAAAGACAGGGCTATCGCTGTCCCAGGGAAGTGACTTTCAGGAGGTGGAGGACCTTGTTCTTGATGGCCATTTTGTATGAGTTGGTATATTAGTTCATCAAACCCATTTACATTATGATTAGGTTTGCAGTCTGTCAGATGGTAGGTGGTGGAAGTGTATGAGCCAGGATGGATTTTGGTCGGAGTGTTTGGTTCACACAATGAACCTTTTGATGCATGATATCATTAAAATGAAGGACCATGATTATAGATGGATTGGTGCTTTGTACAAGAGAGGGAAGAAGATGATAAGATTTATTACCAATCATAGCATGGGCCACTACATTTTTTGCAGTCACTCCAAGTTGGAGTTACTAAAGATTGCAAAGACCAGATTTGCTAGCTATTATCTCACCTTCAGGCATCTGTTGAAGGTAAGAGAGGCATTGGCTAGTATGGCCTCGAGTGATTCACGGAAGGATCTAAAAGACAGGGCTACATCCGCATCTGAGAGAAGTGACTTTCAGGAGGTGGAGGACCTTGTTCTTGATGGCCATTTTTGGCAACAGGTTCGGTATATTCTGCAGTTCACCAAACCCATTTACATTATGATTCGGTTTGCAGATACAGATCGACCGGTGATTGGAGAGGTGTATGAGCAGATGGACATCATCCTAGGCCAAATCAAAGACATTGTAGAGCCGAAGGATGCGATCTTGTATGATCATATCCATAAACTTGTGGTCAAAAGGTGGGATAATTTGAATGTTCCACTCCATGCGCTGGCATATGTCCTTACCCCAAAATATTATTCTTCATCTTGGTTGGCCCAACCAGCACCCGGGGGTGGGGAAAGGAGAAAACCACACACAGATCCAGAGGTGCAAAATGGATATATGCTTGCATTGGACAAGTTGGTACCTGATGAAGAGGAGTTTGCTCAAGTACGAAGTGAATTGAGCAAATACATCAGTGAGCATGGAGGCTTTGGTAACTTGCATGCAACCAAAGATCGAGACAGGTTGGGTGCTATTGAATGGTGGAACATGTATGGTTTCCCTGCCAAAAATTTGCATAAATTGGCGGTGAAGGTTCTTTCTCAGGTCGTTAACACCTCTTTTGCAGAGAGGTGTTGGAGCACCTATAGCTTCATCCACAGTGTAAAGAGAAATAACTTGAATGCAGACCGGGCATAAAGCTTGGTTTATGTGCATTACAACTTGAGGTTGTTGTCGCATTACTGTGATGCATACGGGAATGCTTTTTGTAAAAGAGATATGACTTGGGATAACAATCCAGAGGGGACTAATTTACAGGATGGAACCATTGTTTTAGAGCGCTTGCAAGAGGAACTTTTTAGTGATCATGATGGCGATCATATTCCTGGAGGAGACATGCCACCCCCATCCACTACAAGGGTTGCAGTCTTCCAGATTCATCAGTTTTACCTTTATTTGCACAACATCCATTGTCATGTGGGGGCCATTCAGTTGTTGGTCGTGTTCCACGATCACTTCCACCTATTACTCCTCTTATTCAAAGATCACGAGAGAAGAAACTAGAAGTTTCTTGTGGCAAGAGGAAAACTTAGAGCATAGTACTTAGTACTTGCTAGATCTCTTTTTTTGTTTCATGTTTAGAAGTAGTCTCTAAAACTTAGTACTTTGTCTTGAGTCTTGAGTCTTGACTCTTTATTATGTCTTATTCTGTAAACAATGAAGTTATGAAGTTATGAACTTAAGAACATCATATGACAATTTACCTTTGAAGTTAATGATTGATGTTATGATGCTTTAATGTTGAGTCCCACATATGTTTATGATTGATGTTATATGTGTAGTATGTAATATGTACTAAATGGTTGATGCTTTAATGATCATCGATTCATCACTAATCAATTAGTTAAATGATCTTATATCTATGTTTTCATGTATTTTGCAATTGATTCAACATTTTGCATGTTTTATATATATATATATATATATATATATGCATCAATATATATATATATATTTTTATGTATTATATAAAAAACGCTCCCGAAACACTCCCGCTCCCAGAGATTTTTGAAAATCTGCACTTCCGCTCCCGCTCCCCGCTCCCAACCACCTTGGTTTTGTCATCATCTGACCGTTTTCAAATCGTTCTATTCAATGATTCCAAATTTTATGATATAGTAAATAAATCAAATAGAGAGGATCCTATGAGAAAAATCATTGAATTTTCGGGTCTCTTGGGTCATTTACATAGTATCACCAACAGTTTCCCATCCTCCCATTTTCTAACTTATAAAAAAGTATTGTTGAAGAAACATTCCATTTTCCACAATTCTTTCAATACTTTCCAAGTACCTAAACACTATTTCATGGACGAAAATATGAAAATTTCTCATTTCGATCCGTGTAGGAACATCATTTCCAATCTCTTGGGTCCAAATTGGTGCTCTTCCTCATTCGAATTCTGTGAAAAAATATTTCTAGTAGGGGGATACCATCACCTTTACCTTCTAGGACCACACCAACATTTGTCATGTCCATACCATCCCTATCCTTGTTAATCTAAAACCTTCACCACTCCATTTGAACCATGGCATCATCTTACTCCACTTCCACAATTTAAATCCATTCTAACACCTCCATAAATGTCCCAAAATGAGAAGGACCAGAAACTATTCAAGGAAGGACATTGGTGTTGCTACATCAAGCATCGATGCTGCTACACAAGAACCAACATCAAGAAACCCTATTGTTGCTCCACAAGAACCAACAATAAAAGGTCTTGTTGCTGTCACACAAGAACCAACATCAAGAAACCCTATTGTTGCTCCACAAGAACGAACAATAGAAGGTCTTGTTATTGTCACACAAGAAACAACAACATGAGTAGAAAAAGAGACATTGTTGTTGCTCCACAAGAACCAACAACAGATAAAGAAGTAGTTGATATGGACAAGCCGAGGAAATGAACATACTACCCCACAAGAACCATCAAGAAAAAATCAAGCCGAGACCTTTTTCGGGTGACATGCATGATATTTCTATTTTTAGTAGGTGGAGCACCAAGGCTCGCATGTCGATTTTGATCACATATTTGGAATCCTCTTGAAAAATTGAATCCAATCAGTATGATATCATTGACATGTGAGGAGATTATATTTGTAGCAATGCCTATTTTTAGACAGTTGATAGATGGCGATGTTCTCCTAGTCATCTTGGATGTTTTTCACAGTTTCCTAAATTTTAGGAGCTGGACCCTACTTTTAGCAGTTTCTACAAATATCTGGGGTGGTTGGCTCTAGAAATGACAAGTGTCAGGGTCAAGTTCTGACAAATGGAAGAGTCTCAGTGTGACATGTGGCATCTACAAAGTACATGGCATTAATTAAAGGGGGCGCATTTTCCAAGGCAAAAACATTAAAGTGAATTAATTGATTAATTAAAGAGGGTGCTTCACTTTCCATGCATTAATTTCTCCAAATTCCTTCTAAATTCCTCTTAAACACTAAATTCCTAAAAAATAGGGAAATCCCTAATAGATAGGGCGAATTTCCTCCTTGGCTAACTCATGCTTTACTTGGCCAAATTTGGTGTTTAGAAATTCGTTGGATTTCTAATTTTATCCTCCATGTATCCTAACCCTTCTTAAACACCCAAACTCATTACTTCATTCTCATTACCTCCCTCTCACTTCCTCAAGTGCGCCCTCACTCTCTCTAATTCTGCCACATGTGTGGCATTTATCCTCTGGAGAACTCACTAGTTTCTCCTTACATGTGCCACCTCACATCTTCTTTCCTACTTCCTATCCCTCTTATCCACTAAAATGCCTAATCTATTCGTTCTCTTTCACACATGTCTCTTTATTCCACAATTTCTCATGTCAAGTGCGCATTCTCCTAATTTCTTGGGTGCATTCTCCAATACTTATGCGCATGCATTCACTCATTCTCTCACACTCACCCTCCCATCTCCCAGCATGCACTTATCTCCCCTTCCTAACCTCTATTTCCTCACTCTATAATTCCTATTTTCCTCACACCACTCTCTTATTCCTACACTCCCATGCACATGTTTTAGGGAATCTAGTGCACATCCTCTTCTTTTTCCTCACACGTGGGAGGTTTACGCTACTTCTCATGCACATCTCTACTCTTTTCTTATCCCACTTATCTCTTCCTCACACTTGCACAAGCATTCCTTGTTGAGAATATAGCAAGGAAGGTCTTCCATCATCATCACAACGTCCTAGGATGATGGAGGACAATGAAACTTAGGCCGAGTTGATTAATTAAATGATTTCCTAAGTCTAACTGAGGAAAATAATTGTTGGAGATTAGGGTTTCACTTGCTCAATGAAGAATAAAGAGATCGACTAGGCTAAGGGGGCGCACAAGAGAAAGAGAGATCGATTGTAGATTTGCAGGTGGGAGTTTTTGCAGGAGGACATAGGAGAGTCTAGGAGGTGGATCGACTCACTTCTTTACCAAATTGCAGAGGCTAATCTTCATATCTAACAGGGCCATACAAAGTGACGCAGGAGGGCCGTACAATCACGTAGAGGCTCATCTTCTAGCTGCGGTTTCGTTCTGGTTCTGTTGTGGAGGGTCTAAAGAGGTTGTACGGTTTTGTTGGAGAGGGTTTTGCTGAAGATTATTCAGCTATTGGCAGAGGCCGATTTACTTTGTAAGAAATTTCCATATTTTCCTGCTTAGAAATAATAAATCCTCAGATCTATTGCATCGGTTTTCTCATCTTGGATTTTTTCTGGGACAATTGTGCAAAAACAATTGTGTACTTGTGATGTGATTGTTGTCTACTTTACTTTCAATTCTTGGACATATATTTTCTGCTGTGTATTTATTTTATTGTGAAGAAAACCCTGAATAATCAGTTAAAAGTAAATTAATTGGTTTAAAGTGTACTGGGTTTTGAGAAAATTCAAATGGGATCAGAGCAACATTGTTAAAAAGGCAGTATCACAAGTGGGTTTTCAAGATTCAACAAAAATATGAAGTTTCAGGCACAGATCTAAGGCAACTGTCATCTTCCCTTGCCCCTAGGGTTTCTACGTTAGGGTTTCAACATAAAAATGAAGCAGAGGTAGGGTTTGA
This sequence comes from Picea sitchensis, assembly GCA_010110895.2. Classification (NCBI taxonomy): domain Eukaryota; kingdom Viridiplantae; phylum Streptophyta; class Pinopsida; order Pinales; family Pinaceae; genus Picea; species Picea sitchensis. Next base: position 37,385 of record SNQJ01S0005894.1, on the reverse strand, counting down.
GCCATGAGGGTTTGAACATAACACTTTCAGAAAATGGGCATGAGTTTGAGGGTGGAAGACATGTTACAATGGGCTCAGAATTACCCCACCTAGAAGGAAAGGATGACTATGATACTAGAAGTCAATGATGTGTCAGAACATGTCAGTGACAAGGCAACAACTCCAACAGGTGCAATTGAATTGCTCATCTGGAAGAAAGGTGAGGCTAAGGCCAAGAGCATGATTCTTGATGGGATAAAGGACCATGTGGTTCCACATCTCTCAGGAAAAGCTGAGGCAAAAGATATGTGGAAAGGCCTAAGTGACCTCTACCAAAACAAAAATGAAAACAGAGTGATGGCTCTGCATATGCAATTGCGTGGCACCAAGATAGCCAAAGGTAAGGGTGTAATACCTTATCTTACCAGGATAACACAGATTAGGGATGAACTTGCAGCAATCGATGAAAAGACTGAAGATCTTGAGTTGGTGCGTATTGCACTAGATGCCTTTACTAAGTCATGAGACGTTTTTGTCCATGGTGTGGTAGCTCGGGAGATGCTCCCTGATTGGCAGCGACTGTGGGACAATTTTGTGTAGGAAGAGATTAGAATTGGTCGAGCAGGACCATCATCTTCAACTCATGCAGAGGACGAAGAAGGCTTGGCCCTTGCAGGCAAAGCAAAGGGCAAGAAGAAGAGGAAAGGTGGAAAGAAAAACATTGACTTCTCAAAAGTCAAGTGTTTCCAGTGTCACAAGATGGGTCACTTTGCATCACAGTGTCTAGAGAGAAAGAAGAAGAAGCCACAGATGGCAACTTCAACAACAATGGATGAGTCTGCCAAGTCATTTGAGGAGGATTTCTGCTTCATAGCCTGTATGTCTAGTACAACTATTTCAGACATGTGGTTTTTAAACAATGGTGCATCTTGTCATATGACAGGGCACAAAGAGTGGTTTACTAGGCTACAGGAGGGAGGCGTAAATCTAGTCATTGAGTTAAGGGATGACATGCACTACAAGGCGCAAGGAGTTGGCACAGTCTCATTTTAGAGGGAGTCCGGGAAACCACTCCGTTTCAGTGATGTGTTATATGTTCCAGGGTTGACCAAGAACCTCATCTTTGTCTCTACTCTTGAGGATAAGGGATATGAGGTCACTTTCCGTAAAGGAATGGTGTTCATCAGACCTGGTGGGTCAGGTGAGAAGATGGACAGGATGACTGGGGTTTGAGAGGAGAAGGTCTATAGGTTACAAGTTCAACCAGGGAGAGCATTAGCGAGTGTCACCATAGATATAGGTGAATTGTGGCATATGAGGATGGCACATTCATTTTGGTGCTTTGGAGTATTTGAGGGAGGCAATCATTGTATTGCCTAAGATTGTAGCTGAGAGGCATGACCCTTGCAAGGGTTGTGCATTGAGAAAGTATGCCCGAAAACCCTTTCCATCTAGCGAGCACATGTCCAAGGGAGTATTGGATCTGATACACTCTGACGTATGTGGGCCAATGAGTGTGGAGTTAATGAGTGGCTCTAGATACTTTGTCTTGTTTATTGATGACTACTCCAAGAAGACCTGGATTTACTTTCTAAAGACCAAGGATGAGGTCTTTGGGAGGTTTTAGGAGTTTAGAGCTCTGGTAGAAAATCAGACTGGGAGGAAGATTTGGGTCTTAAGATCAGATAATGGGGTGAGTACACCTCCAAGGAGTTTGAGGATTATTGCACAACAACAGGGATTAAGAAGGAACTCACAGTTCCTTACAATCCTCAACATAATGGAGTGGTCGAGAGAAAGAACAGGATTGTGGTTGGAGCATCACGAGCTATGATTCATGATCAAGGACTACCATTGTTCTTATGGGCAAAAGCAAGCAATGCTGCAATATATTTGCAGAATAGGAGTCCCCACATAGTTTTGGGGAAGCAGACACTTGAGGAGACATTTTCAGGTACTAGGCCAGATGTGAGTCATATTCGCATCTGGGGTAGTGTATGTTACTGTCATGTCCCTTCAAAAAAGAGGAAAAAGCTAGACCCTATAATGGTGAAGGGGTTACTTGTTGGTTACAGTGAGGCTTCCAAAGCCTACAGGATCTATGTGCCTGCATGCAGGAAGGTTATTGCGTGTAGAGATGTGCAGTTCAAGGAGGAATGGGCATTGAGGAGATCGAAGGATTTGCCAACAAGTGTAGAGAACCAGTAGGGACAGAGCACAGGAGTCCAGGAGCAGGAGGCACAAAGTCAGAAGACAGGATCACAGGAGCAGATACAAGATACATGTGTTTAGAGGGAGACTGTTGGACAGGATCATCATGAGCGAGTTGATGATGAGGAGGAGCAACATGATGCAGTCCCCTAGAGTAGATTACTAGGCCACGACCTAAGTCGTACAAGTTCATAGTTAGTGATTTTGGGTTAGTAGGGCTTCCAGAGAGGGACTTCAGATGAAGCAAACCACTAGAGAGACTTGGATATATGGCCTTGATGACTTAGCTCATTGATGCTGAGCCTTCCAGTTATGAGGATGCTGCACGACATAAGGTGTGGCAGGAGGCCATGATGGAGGAATATGCCTCCATTATGAAAAATGATGTATGGGAGGTAGTTCTGAGGTTAGAGGATAAAAAGGTGGTTGGATCCAAGTGGATCTACAAAGTTAAGCATGCAACAAATGGAAGCGTAGACAAATACAAAGCCCGCTTCGTGGCCAAGGGGTTTTCACAGCGAGAGGGAGTTGACTATGAGGAGACTTTCGCTCTTGTGGCCAGGTATTCTTCAATCCAAGTAGTCATTTGATTGGCCGTAGAGAAGGGATGGAACGTTCATCAGATGGAGGTGAAGACCGCCTTCCTTAATGGAGTTGTTGAGGAGGAGATATATGTGGAGCAGCCATAGGGATTTGAGGTTGGTAGCAGAGAGACGCATGTGTGTAGACTAAGGAGAGCCTTGTATGGGCTCAAGCAGGCACCTCGGGCATCATACTCGAGGATTGGCAACTACTTGAGAGAGATGGGCTTCCAGTGGAGTGAGGCAAATTCAAACTTGTACTTTCTTGCAAGGGAGAAGCCTCTTATACTGGTACTTTATGTAGATGACCTATTTCTCATTGGAGATGAGCAGCTGATAGCAGATTGCAAGGTCAACCTTGCAGCAGAATTTGAAATGAAAGACCTTGGGTTGATGCACTATTTTCTAGGGTTGGAGATTTGGCAGATGGATGGGCGCTTCTTCCTAGGACATGGGAAGTATGCAATAGAGATTTTGTGCAGGTTCAGGATGATGGACTGTAGGCCCATGTCCACACTGTTGCCGTCCTAATGCACCCTTGCTAACGTGAGCTAAGTCCAACTCACTTAGTGTGCCCTCGGAGACACAATGTCTAAGTTCCAAGTCCACACTGCCACCTTGAGTGGAACTTCTTCCTTCTAGGCTTACTCCTAGGGAAGCCAAGGGGGGTTGTCCCTAGTTACTAAGTTAATTTTTAAAGTTAAGGTTCTAGGAGTTAGTTTTAATTCGTTATAGGCCAAAGGGGGAAAACTAGCCTAAGATGATCAAGCATCAATGCAAGTGCAAGTCTAATCTATATGTGAAGCAGCCCTTTCCCTAAGTCAACTAAGACTAGTGCCTAAGGTTGGGCAATGGGGTCAACTAAGGTTTGAGGGTGGTTCAATTACAAGAGTTTTATAATTGATACAAGTTAAACTACCCCAAACTACAAACTACAATTATACAAAAAAAATTCTAAGTGTTAAAAGATTACACCATTTACAAACTAGATACAAGGATACATCAATGAGATACAAAGATACACCAATTAGATACAAAGATACACCAATGTAAGTGAAATACACAAAGGCCAAGCATGCCCCAATAGCACTTACACTATTGGACTGCCTTCACTGGCAACAATCACACAAAGCACTCAAGAACCAAGGAAAGTGATGCCTCCCCAAGTGGGATACTCAACACTTTCCTGATT
>SNQJ01S0005894.1:0-11810 GCA_010110895.2 Picea sitchensis | reverse complement strand
TGTTCCTCCTGAGCTTTTACGTCCGAATCCCCAAGGGTTTTATCCTTCTTATCCCGCCATCTCCACTGTTGCCATTAATGACAACAACCATCAACACGTATTCGTTGCTTGTTCAATATTTGCCAACATACCTATTGCCTGGAGTTGCCACCAAAGCTTGGCATCCATGATGTGCTCAATGTCAACAATCTCAAGCTGTTCGAGCCACCACTCCTAGAGGAAACCGTCACGGTACATCATCCAATGGACAATAATAAATATACCAGATTTTCAGCCTCCTCTACTCACAGACACCATTCTAGACTCTCGGACTCGCAACACTATGTTTCCAAACTTGTGGGCTGCAAGGGCCAGACCCCTGTGCAGGTCAAGTGGATGTCTACAACAATATTGCAGCGTTCTTTCCCTCACTTGCCGGTAGAAGCAGGGACGCTTCCGCTCTAAACAGGGAGGAATTGGGCCACCAAAGAGGGCTCCCATCTCCCTTTGCATAGTTGTTTCTATTGTAAACTTCCCTCGCCAGTCTAGCTAAATAGGGCAGTTCCTAATAAAGAATTAGCATGATTTTTCCGTTAGGCAGTTAACTAAATAAAAAGTGAAACAATGCTTGTCAGTCAGAAATAAAATAGCAAGTCTCTTGCTGTTGCTGTAAATAAAATTCACCCAATCTGATAAAAAGGGTGTCTTCTTGCCGAAATATAATGAACGATCATTTTACTTCTCACTTCCAGTGTTCTTCTTTTCATTCTCTGTGTATTTGTATTTGTTCAATGTTTATTTCTTGTGTAGCAGTCTTGCTGTTGCTGCATTTTTAATTTTTACAGATAGAATTGTGGATCACATAAACAGTAAGAGTAAACCTCACTGAGTTTCCAGCTACGGCCATAGTATTAACCTGAGATGAAAACAAACACATTTGTCTCCATAGTATTAAGCTGAGATGAAAACAAGCACATTTGCTGCCATAGTATTAACCTGAGATGAGAACAAACATGAACTCAAAGAAGAAGGTGTTGAAGTTACACTAACCGTAGAGCTTGTCGAAAATGTAGTAGTGGCAGGGGACAAACTTACCAAAGAACTTGATACGCTTACTAATTTAGGTGGAGTTCTTGGTAGAAATCTAGTCTTGTTCCGAAAAAGATGTTTTGGTTCACTCAGGCCCAGAACTATGCCTTGTGTATGATCGAGTCTTGGAGATTTCTGCTTGTTTATCCAGTATGATGCAATCCTACACCAATGAAGTCACTAGGTGAGTTTAAATAAAATAAATATATACTCACCGTTGTCGTTGTAGTAATCAAGGATTGACATTGTCCCCGGCAACAACATCAATTTGTTATCACTCAGATTTGCACCGGGAAAACCTAAGAGAAAACTATGAGTAATTAGCCCAAAGTGACCGCTAATCACTCCTCTATTCGGACTGGTGCTTTTCTAGTCACAGGGGGGCATCCCTAGTGTTCATGCACGGTCAATCACTTAGGAAAATCTGTATGTTAGTATGACAGAATCCAGATCAACGCATAAAATAATAGTCCTTGGTATGTGTGCAAACAACCAAAGACATAAGAATGTTTATACTTGAATAATTTTAGAGAATTCCAATTCGCAACAGATAAATATGAAAGAAATAAAGAAAATGAATGTGTGCTTTAAGTGATCGATAAAATCAAAGTAAAGGCACTTAGGCCACCCACACCACTGCAGAAAACAAGACTATTAGACCAACGGATTCAAAGAGTTGTGAAGAAACTGCATAGTCAAACTCTATTACTGTATTAGTCAAAAGATCGTTTGCATCATAGAGACAAAATACAAGACTGCCTGCAATAACATGCTCTGCAAAGAGTGTAGGCAGCAAGAAAAGAAAAGAAGATGGAAGAGAGAAGGCTGTTGGCTGCTCACTGAATAAACTTTGATGAAATAATGTCGCTTGCCCTGCTTATCTAACTCTCCAAAATCCCTAAAGTAGTGCTTATATAACTCTCGAAAATCCCCAAAGTAGGCGTCCTGTTCATGCAAAACCACTGCTGTAATATGGCTGTTTTAAATAAATTAAATTGCCGTAAATATCACATAATAGCCATAAAAATAACCATTAAAGAGAGGGTCGACCTTCTCCAAAAATAACTCACTCCTGCACTTTGTCTATTGTCCATGTGATGTTGAGTTAACTCTAGACAGTGAACTTTTTCTTAATTAAAATTTCCAAAATAAACTCCCTGTCCAATAATAAATTTCTCATCCACACTTACCCATGAGGTTGCCTTTTCTAAAAATAATCCTCTCCCTGTTTCCAAAGCTAGCAAGAAGGAATCCATTGACCTAGGCACCCATCTTTGCCAAAAATAATTGATGAGTCATCCACTGATAATAGAATTGAAGCATGCAACCAATTTTAACTCACTACCAAATTTACCAAAGGAGGTGCCTAGGGTTTCCTTGAGGAAATGAGGCTGCCATGTATCAAACTGGAACGAGGAGAATGTGCTCTCACTTGCCAATAGTAGTACTGCTATCTATAGACATGCTAAAAATAGCAGTCCAACTCCCAGAGAATAAGAAAGACGAAATATGTAGGGAACTGCGAGGAGATCACTGCCAAATATAACACACCTAAAAATAGACATTGCTAAAAATAGCAACATCTGACATGTCAATGAAATCAGTCTTATTAGATTTGATTTTCTGCAAGGAATCCAAACATATGTTCAGAATCATCATATGAGCCCTGGAAACCTAACTGCTAAAAATAACAGTGTCCCAAATATGAGCTTGCAATAATCTGAAATATGTGATCAACTCTGACATGCAGACCCTTGAACTCTAGCTCCTAGAAAATACAAGACTGCTAAAAATAACAATTTTATCCAAAATTGATGAATATGCCTCTGATGCTTAGAAAACTTGTCTTTGATCTCTGTGAAAGCTGTCTTTGACTACCAGCTTGATGAAAGCTAGCTGGCTTTTAACCCTCTAGTTGCACATGCAAATCTGGGGGTTAACAACTCTTTAATGTCTTCATGTATAAGATCAAGAGTTGGCTCTTGATCTTCATCATCATTCTCTTCAAGCTCTTTCTCTTCATGCATGGAGTCTTCAATGGGATCAAGAGATGGCTCTTGATCTTCTTGCTTAGAGGCTTGGGATTCTTCTTTATCTTCTTGTAGGGCTGTCATACAGTCTTCAAAGGCATTTTCAAACTTTTGTAAGTGAGGACCCCAATGCTTGAAGAAGACTTTGAATAAATCTGCACAAGAAGATATTGTTCTAGGAGCACTACAATAACTCACCCAAACTCTTTCCTTGATCTCCAAAGAAAATACAAATAGCTTGATCAAGATATCCTCATGTGTTACATTAAGTTTCGAAACACATTCGAAGAATGATACAATGTGTTGGATAGCATGAGATTCAATACCATCAAACTTTGGAAGATTTTCTGCCCATTCTGGAAGGATTTCATTTCGATATTCCACAATTTCCTTTAGATCAAAGAAAGGAAAAATCTCATGAAACTCAGACGGAGCTATTTTACATTACATTCAATTCTTCAATATGAGAGATCAAATATGAAATAAAACCAGCAAGATGCATTTTCATACTTTACCCAAATGTAGAGTTGTGGAGTCACCAAGGTGAACTTATGATACCTTCAAAAGTTGCTTGCTTCACCCAACAAACAACTAGTCTTCAAATCTGCAATGTAGTTGCCAAGATGAGAAAGATCTTCAAAAATGCACCCTCATCTAAGGTTGTGTAGTTGATCTACAATATGTCTTCAGGGAAATGGACTTTATCCTCAACAACGACGCCAAAATGTTACCACACAAACTAGCACTTTTAGCTTAAAGTCCTAAAACTGGATGCTAACTTTCTGGAACTCAGGAGTTTGGCCATTGTCACCTCACCAACTCTCCTCTCAATTTAGACAAAGGAAAGACCCAAGTCAAGGGGGGAATCCCTAGGGGTTAACTAGGCTCACTTCGTGTAGTAGGGGTGGGAGTAAAGAGAACCTAACAACAATGAAAATGGAAAAGATAAATAAGATGGGCTTGGGGTGACGAGTGAAAGGGAGAGCAGTGCCTCACCTACTTGGGCTAGGGAGTCGCTTAGGCAATTTTAAGAGAGCAAGTTGAGGGTTTATAGGCAGCCATTTGTGTGTGTTCTAAACACCTAAACTTGGTTCAACGATAGGTTGTGGTGACTAGAATTTTACAAGATAAGGGACAATTGGGGCCTACTCCTTTAATTAACCAAGTTTTTTACTGCTGTCATAACAGGTTTATCAGCTCAGATTGGAGGGTAGAAATTTGTGCTAACACCTCGGAACCTAATTTAGATCATAAACTAGACAACGAATTAATTTTCTGCATTCTGGAAATTAAATTTAGTTTCTCTTTTGTATTTTTTGCATTTCCATCTTTTGAATTAACTCAGAAATTTTAATATTTAGATTGCATTTGAGTCTAAATACTTCATTTCTAGACCTAAAAATTAGATTCTTTCCACATATTGCATTTTGAAATTTACTTTCTTGATTTCTATTATAAATTCTGCAATTTTGCATCATATTTAATTCAAAAATTGTTAATTCCAGTTTGCATTTGACACTTAAACTTTCATTTCCAGATCATAAAATTGCTCAAACATCACTCGTTTGCAAATCTGGAAATTACAGCCATAATAACATCACTTAAAAAAGGAGATTTGTAACAAGTCTAGGCACCTTGCATATACTCATTCTATACTAGAGATGCATCTTGGTTTGTACATCTAAGACCTACCTTTATTGAAAACACATAACCAGATCTCAAACCAGATTTGATTTAAGTTCTAAAACACTACATTTCACACATTAAACCTTGGATTTAAATTTACCTTAAGGAAACCCCCCTAGTGTTAGAGAAGAGCTAGCCTAAAGTGAGGGGAAGAGCTGTTGTGGTGACAGTGGGCAGCCTTCTTAAGTTCAACTGGAGCTTGCGCCTTGGTGCTTGGGACTTTTCTAGCTTGGGCACTAGTTTTAGTTTTTGTGGTAACACACCCAAAATAGTCCATCAAAGAAGTGTAAACAGGTCTGAAAATAAAGATATACCAGCAGATTATGATATGGCAGCCCAAGCATCAATGTGACTGACAGCCAAGAAGAAGAGAACATTCTTCACCAAAAGCCTTTCCTCCCTGCAACCTGTAAATGACAATGCCCTTGGCCTTCTATGGGGGATTTTCCCCACTTAAACTTCTAATTTGCAAATGAGGAGTCCTTGTTTTATAGTTTTATTTACAATCAATAGAATTCTATAGAAACTCCTAGGGCACCCTCTTCAAGAAACTTCTAAGAAGGGTGCTTCCCTCATTAGTGCTAGATACTTCTATGTGGGGTGCCCTCCCTTTATGTGAAGAAACTATGTTGTAGAGAGATCTATAGGGGGCACTTCTTCCAGAGGCTTCTTTGATCAACTTTCCAACAAAATACCATAAAGAACACTCTAGAAGGTTATGGATCCATCATGAAATAAATTTCTAGAATTATTGTCAAGGTAAGGTGCTCTTCATGAGAGATCTTCTAGCAACTTCTTCTCCAAAAATATCAATAAAAACCCAAGGAAGGTAGAGTGCTGCTCTTCTCTTGTGCATTCATCCTTCTGACCCTTTGACCAATCAAGATATTATCAACATGCCTAATGGGTGCGTGCTTGAGAATGTGCAATGACAAATCCTATTTAGAAAGAGCGGTGCTCTCCTCAAATAGGTGCCTTGACCTCAAACATTGTGCGTATGACGTCTTTCTATGCTAAACATACAACTTTGCCATGGAACTTTGACACAGGAGTGTGAAATATCCCTCAACAATGACTTTAAATGGAAGATAATGCATCAAGATATGTAGAGAAGTCCATCAAAAAATAAAATCATCCATAAAAAATGTAATGATCCTCCTCTGACCCCAGTGCTCAAAATCCTGTGTGTATAGGTGGTAACATACAGTTACCAAAAAACCCATGAAGTGATGTATCATGCCTCCAAATATGTGACTTCACCTCGTGAAGTCTCAGGTGATCCCAAATGGTGAAAAGTGCCTCCAAATATGTAGAAATGATCAAAAGTTGTTTATAAATGAAGGAACATGTATCAAAACCTACAATAAGAGTTTCCAAAGTAATGTCTTCCAAGAACCACATGGTAACATGATGCTCAGGTCTTGATGCCTGTTTGGGGGGTAACACTTAGCATCCAAGGCATGCTCTGGCCGACATACAAGGTAATATAGTATGCCACTTGGGCCTCTCCCGCGGATCTGTTTTCTACCTTTTGAGCACATTTAGGCTTTCATCTTCCAATGACCAGTCCAGATTTTTTATCAGCACATACACTCATGAAGTCATATTTCACCAACGGTTTAACTCTGAGCATTGGCCTTCAGCAGATGGCTTCAAGAAATCTCTTCCCTTCATAATTTGATATTGCATATGACACTATGTTTAAATTATATTCATTTCTATACAAACTTTGCTTGTAAGATGCACATTCAAAGATAATGCATTATATATCTCTGAATAATATAATATATCAAGCTCTGCAAATTTATACTATTGTGGTAGTCCGCAAATACAAGTTTATGCATCTTCTATTTTCTGTGTTAGGAAGTCTAAGGCATGACGTTGTGACTGCAACCTAAATGTTACAATGCCATGGGAAAATGTTAGATGCCAAGAGGAGACATGTATGAAATACTTGTACTGCAGAAACTATCGAATGTGGCATAGGTGAACATAGACCAGGTGGTTGAGACAGTGGGAAGATGATGGAAGGCTGAAAACATAGGGAGGATGGATGATGGCTGGAAAGTACCTACAAATGTCCATCACAGAGGCAGAAAAGGTTGCTATGTGATATTGAATAAGACATTATCATAAGATGATGGATATGCAGTGCAATCACAGCAAAAATGTGGCCCTTCAACAATATGAGAGGACACTTTGATAAATATTGTTTAGTACTTGTATAGTAATAACATAACAAGTGGACAAAAATAATAGTACTTTATTTAGTATTTATATACCAGAATGGGTAGATAAGGCTGTGAAGCATTCTCCATGCTTTTTATTTTGAAAAACAATTGTATAGCAATGTGTTCTTGACAGATTAGCATAGTTTGCAAGCTTTTCTGTTTTGTTTCATAGTCCAGACTCCAAATCTGGTTTCCTAGGGATGCTAAAATAGTTTGATTATCATAGCATTAAAATTTACTGCATTATTTGTAATTTTGTAATTTCAGTCTGAGACGAACCAATAATTCTCCTGCTTCATGTGAATGAGACTGGCAAAGATGACCATATTTTGACAATTTTACTTTAGTTTCTCTTTTCTACTCAGTATTAAGCATTTTGTTGCATGCCATATTTCTGATGGGAAAATTCATGATTCATGTTCAATAGTTGTTTGGTGTTGAGCTGTCCTTAGAGCAATACTAATCAATTTTAACAATTGAGAATTCAGCCACATTAAAAGTAGATTATCTTATGATGACATTTTTCCATGTGCTAGAATGTATTAACAACTGCTGCACTTAAAGTAAAAGTCATCATCCATAGACTTTGTCCTGTTCTTTTGGATATTAGCTTAAAATTGGTTTCTATACATGGTATTTATGTTGGCCATTCATTGATAGTCTTTGTTGTATATTTCTCACTACTGTTAACAGGTGCTGTTCATGATATCAGGTGAGCCTGCACCCATGCTTGAGGACAAGGAGAAATGGTATGTACTTCACAGCCCTATTTCAACTTTCAAGTTCCACTAGCTGCAATCATTTATACCCCAATCCAGAATTGCTATTCATTTTTCTTCTTTTTTTCTCCAAAACAAATGCACTGGAGGAAATACATCATACCTTCTAAAGTAGGGGCTTGTACACCCCCCTCCTAATATAAGAAAGAATTATGGGTATGTCTCCTTTGAATCCAACTTCAAGAGAATTAATGTCTGTTCTAAAAATTCCTATCCTAGCTGTAAACTGAATTGGTAAATCAGGTTTAAACTCAGCAACTTCCTCGAGGTGAACTGGTTTACCGTTTATCTTCTCGATTGAAAGTAGCTTGGCAGCATCTTTTCCATTAAAATGAGATACCTTTCAATCTATTAGTATCCCATCTGCTTTGTTCTGCCAACATCATGTCCCCAAAGGTGACCCCCTTCCATTGTAGAGGGGCCCTGAAAGAGTATGACTTTTTTTTGATTAAAGATTCCTTAGATTATTAATATGTACAAGACTTCAACACAAAAAATGCAGGCTGTGAAAGAAGCCTCTACAAACAAGTCCAAAACTCAAAAAATGTGGGCTAGCCTTGATTTGGATTATTTTTGAAAACGAAATGAAAGCAGAGATATAACAATGAAATATACAGAGATATTGCGAGATACGCATAAATATTGCAATAAACACAGAGATACAGATACACAATTTCTATTAATGAGTGAAATGTACAGAACTGTAAAATACAGAGTGAAAGACTCGCTAGAATTGTGGCAGCTTATCTCTGAGAAGAGATGTGATGACTACGCTCATTTGCATGAAGATGGATTGTTAGAATGAGGCTCCAAAGACTTTTGTAACATAAAGAAAATCCAAAACCCTAACCCCGGAAGGTAAAAAACCAACAGTTTTGTGGACCCCGTTTTGGGTAGTTTGGTGGATCAACTTCCCGGGGGAGTAACTTTAGCATACGATCTCCGTTTGGGGCGCACAATAGCTCGTTGGAAAGGTATTGATAGGGAGCTTCATTTAGGGGGCTCAATTAGATCCTTCCACTTTCATTGAGGTACTCGATCGCAAAAAAACGTCGTTTAGGCCCTAGAAGTTTAGGACTCGAAAAACTGCTAAAAATAGTAAATTGCCAACAAACTGTTTTGAGCCAGTTGGAATAGGTGGGTGGCCATCGATATCCACCTGGATCAATCTTCCCTCCTTAGGAAGCAATGGTCTCCGTTGCGTTGAGTTCCTGGGGGAGAGGGGAAAGCATTTGTTGAATTTGAATCTTGGTGAGTTGCTTACCTTGCTGGAGAAGTTGCACTGCTTAGCGTGTTGAAGGCTGTCACGAACCTGTTGCTAGCAAAGTTGAATCTGTTCAACCAACCTATTGTATCTTGGCTTGACTAGGCAGTGTGTAGGCACCATTGTAGGTGAAGAAACAATATCTTCTTTCTCTTCTGCAATCTGCTTTTGTTGGATAGAAAGGTCTTGGGCCAAGGTTGCAGTGGTTGTAGTGTCCTTCTTTTCAGCTTTTGAATAGATTGTGAAGAGGCTGAATTTTGCAGTATGAGAGATTACCTTGCGGCACTGTTTTGGTGGGACATTAGTCGAAACTAACTTTGGTATCCTGTAGAGATGACCCCCCAGAGTAACAATGACACTACAGGGTCGAGACTCATAAATAGCATGACGCTTCCACATATATGGCTGGCCCAAAAGAACATCACAAACTTCAAGGGGAACAACATCACACAATACCTCATCTTTGAATGGCTTGATGCCGTACGACAGATGACACTGTTGGCTAGCGCGAAGATTGCTTTCTTGATGGAGCCATCCGATGGTGTAGGGTCGCAGATGCGGCGTTGTTGGCAGGGCTAGCCGCTTGACAACCTTTGCTGAGATGAGGTTCTTCTGGCTACCACTATCAACAATGAAGTGCAACGGAGTGCCTTTCACCCACATCTGTGAATGAAAGAGGCACTCGCCTTCCTCTGGCTCATCAGGTTCACCGGGATGGATCTTGGTGGTAGCAATGGTGGCACTCGATTTCCCATCAATGATCCGTCTCCCCTTTTCTGGTTCTGACTTAGAGTTGGAACCTGCATTTGATTCAGAGGCTTTTATCTCAACCACCAATGACTGCTTTGAGCGACAATCAACAGTGTTATGCTAGGGGCTCTTATGGAAGTTGCACCGCTTCCCGATATCTTTCTTCGTCTTCCCATTGTCCTTCTTTGCTTGCGGCTTGGACTAATTGTCCCGAGGTTGCCCATCTTTGCTTTGTCCTTTGTTCTGTGGGTTGGGCCTGCCCTTGCCCTACTATGCTGTGAGGGTTTCTCAGACCCAAACTGTTGGATCTTTTGTTTAAGCTTCTGCTCGATTTTGACGACGTATCAATAAGCCGTGCCCAAGGATGAGATGTCCAAAAACTCCATTTCGGTTTGGATGTACCTATGCAGAGCCCCGCGGTATTTCAGAACCAGATGTCGCTCAAAGTCTTTGATACCCAGCTTGGTGCGCAAGGTATTGAAAGTATTTGTGAACTCCGACACTGTTTGGCGCCTCTCTTGCCACAATGTGGTCCATCTCATGTACTGGTCGTCATAGTTACCAATAGGGTAATAATGTTCCTTGACCGCATCCACAAAAGAATCCCAAGTGGGCTCGGTCCCATATATTCCAGACTCCTCTGTGGAACTTTTGTTAAATTTTTAATTAAATAAAGTACCAAGGCAAGTGTTTTCTCTTCCCTAGGCGCCTAAGGGGGAGAAAGTGCCTAATGTGGGTCCTAGTCAAATTAATTTGTGAGATGCAAATTAAAAGATAACTTTATGACTAAAGTGAGGGTGAGTGAAGAGACACCAAATCTCAGCCACCCATCTAATCTAATCTCAACCGTTAGATTAGAAAACCCTCACCTTCCCTCATGAGGTCGATTAGGGCAAGAGGGCGCACCCATTGTGGGTGGTTCATCAATCCTCTTGTTGAGAGAGCAAGAGAGAGCAAGAGGGAGAGGTCGAGCTTGAGAAGAGAGACAACATTTGCTGAAGGAGAGCACGCATCCCAAGGCAAAGAGCAACACGGATTTCGAGGCAGCAGGCAACAAGGAAGAATAGGCCATACCGTACGGATTTCTGAAGGCTGTACAACAATAAATGTGCACAGAAATCGAGGTGGACAACAGCTGTGTTTTCTGAGAGTATTGGCACGCTTTTCAAGGTTGTCGTACAACATTTAATTGGCACAGAAATCGAGGAAGGAGCTAGGCACACTTTTCTGGGTGAGAAATGTCCGTACAATCCGTATGGACCTGCACAGAAATCGAGGGTCGTACCACATAAAATTTTGGGCACGTTTTTCAAGGCATTTTTCCTGCTGGGTTTTCCGTACAGTCTAGGCAGAATTTTGGGCACAAATTTCGAGACAGTCCGTACAACATTAATTGCTGGGGTTAACCGTACAGTTGTACGGATTTCTGGTTCAGAAATCGAGGAGCAAAGCTACATGAATGTCCAGATAAGTTTGTGTTAATTTCTGAAGATGAATATGCTGTAAAAGAAATTTCTCAGAAGCTCAATAATAATAAAAAGCCCTCTCTCACTGGTTTTCCCTTGTGGGTTTTTCCAGGGTCGAAGTTAGACCGAAAATTCTTGTGTCTAAATTTTCTGAGTTTTGCATATTGCTGATGTTTTATTTCTGCGTTGAAAACAATGTTTAGAATCCTCATGTTTCAGTTCTGAAGTTTATTTTCTGCTAAGTTTTTATATGCTGAAACTGGGTTTGGGCATTTAACTTTGGCTGAAAAATCAGCGAGACTGAAACTGGGTTGGGGTTTGAAATTTTAACATGGTATCAGAGCTGAGTTGAAGGGAAGTAGAGATTTCAGCAGACAGAAAGTTGGGACAACAGACACTTCACAGGGCAGATTTTTGAATTTGTGATTTTCAGCAGAAAAAGGGTCATGGCTACTGGTTTGAGAGTTGAGGAAAGACTTGATGGGGCAACAAATTTTGGTGCTTGGAAGGAGAGGATGATCTTGCTTTTGCAAGAG
>SNQJ01S0005893.1:301316-314124 GCA_010110895.2 Picea sitchensis | reverse complement strand
AAGAAGAGTACCCCTAGCGTTTGGCTGGGAGGTACCGGTGGGTTCTTGCGGTCGGCAAGCAGGAGCAGGAGCGGCAGGAGCACAGGGATCATGACGGCAAGCGAATAAGGCCAAGGTATGTTCCTGAACTAGTAGAGTAGAATGCCTAAGTGATTTACTGTTGTGATTATGGTTGTATTGTTGTGGATTATTGTTTCTTCATCCTACATACTCTGTAAGAGAAAAAAAAAAAAAAAACAGAAGGTATTCAGAGGATTTTAGTTTCTATAACAGCGTAGTTGAGGGTTTCTGGTAAATGGCTGTGGGTTATGTTGTTTCGATTTTACCCTTCCATAGGAGGCATCCCCGTAGAACGTGGAGCGATTTTTCCTTCTTTGGGTGTCCGATTTATAGACGGGCATTTTTCCTTCGTTGGGTATTCATTCTTACTGTGTGCAAACCTTCTGGTTGGGGCGTCCTGTGCCTTGCTTCCAACGTTTTTCATTTCCACTATTCGAGACCATACTCCTTGTGGAGCCTGTGGAGCCACAAACCTCCAAGTAATAGACCCAGGTTCGACACCAGGCAGATGCCTTCGATTCTCAACACTGTTGAGCCACGATTCATGGGTGTCGTGTGCTTGTTCCAACGTTTTTCATTGTATTACAGGGTGAAATTCAGTACCTTAGGGTTGCCATTTTTATTTAATGCTTTGCTCAATGAACGCGGATTTGCAAGAACTTGTAAAAAGAAAAATGTAGAATATAAAAGATTCAAGGTCTGTTTTGTTTTNCGTTTTTCATTGTATTACAGGGTGAAATTCAGTACCTTAGGGTTGCCATTTTTATTTAATGCTTTGCTCAATGAACGCGGATTTGCAAGAACTTGTAAAAAGAAAAATGTAGAATATAAAAGATTCAAGGTCTGTTTTGTTTTATTTTAATATATGGAGTTTTGGCGAAGAAAATTCCCCGCTTTTTATAAGTAAACCAGTAAAACAAGGAAGTCCCTTGCAATAGAAAATATCTGAACACATATAACCGGAATAGGGAGTTTCCTGATGGTGGAATGCAGATGAGGAGTGTCCTTGAGGGTGTGTCATGTAAAGTAGAATTTCAGTATGGGGAAGGTAAACGATATGGATTGTCCACTATCCCATTTCCAGTACTCTATTCCGAGAGCATCACTTATTGCCGTCTGCATACGACCGGGTCGATAGAGAGGTTGAAGTCATGGTCTGTCACAAGAAGGTTTCTAGGTAAAACTTCAGGCAAACCTTTTGGAAAATTTGTGTTATCGTATTGCATTTTCTGCGTCCGGACTCCTTTACGGGTAAGAAAAACGAAAACCACCGTTACATCATAACTCAGTTTAGATCTGTTGAGAGAAGGGTAGATTGGACTGTATAAGTTTTCGGCTAGTCGCCTTTATTTTCCCTTACTTCTTGGATACGGTAAGGTTTGGTTGTGTAGGGATGATTTAGCTCATTTTGCTCTTGCCAGGAAAAATGATTTCCATATATTGGTATCTACTCAGATCTTACCTTTTAAAAGCTTTCTTTCTTCCTTGTTGGGTGAGCTAGGCCCTCTTCTTAGCTGTTAACCTACTCGGGATTCCCGACACTCCGGGTGAGCTGCCAAAGAGTCGCTGCAATAAATTTGCCAGAGCGAATGATTCTGTCAGTCAAAGTCACTCCGGTCGGTGTAGGGTTATTTCCGTTGGTCAGCTCAACGTGGTTCATTAGAGGCGTTGTCCAACTTGTCTTCCGCTCCTCTTGCAAACATTGTTACTCAGAATGTTCTTTATATGAAGGCTGTGCTTTCCTTAGAGCGGTGATTACATTAATTTTTAATTAGCCGGGTTGGACAAGCAGGGCAGTAATCCTTGCCGCGTGGTTAGGTAGTTTAATTTAGCTGGGGCGTATGGTTTATGTCTTGTCAGGTATGCTGACCCCCTTTTCATTGACAAGAGTTACAATCAAATCAAATTTCCATGCCTTCCCATTACTATGTATTCCTTTTACATCCGCCAGGTAATTACCAGATTGTTGTGATTACTTTAATCCAATTTGCCCTGCGTGGTGGTTATATGACAGTTCGCCTGTGTTTTAATTGTAAATGCCGAATGGTGGTTAGGGTTTCTCATTGTATTATTATTGCAATACAGAAGGATATGCAAGGTCAGTTATTGCAATGTACATTTAACGTTTAATAGGAATCATTCTCCATGCTTTAATTAATAATTGTTAATTGCAATGACTACTCGTTATTGGTAGTGTTAACCTAGTTTAAATTGAAAGGCAATGACAATACTTGTTCGTATTAATATCCATATTGTTTAAAGCTGCAATTTTAATATGAATTATCCTCCAGGCTTTTAATTAATAATTGTTAATTGCAATGACTTTACTCGTTATTGGCAGTGTTAACGTAGTTTAGATTGAAAGGCAATGATAATACTTGTTCGTATTAATATCCATATTGTTTTAAAGCTGCAATTTTCATATGAATTATTCTCCAGGCTTTTAATTAATAATTGTTAATTGCAATGACTTTACTCGTTATTGGCAGTGTTAACGTAGTTAAATTGAAAGGCAATGATTGGGTCAGATATCTTGTAAAAGGGTAATGACAGGGTTTTATCTTAAGGCTATTGAATTTGATTGTCGGTGATGACTTATAAAATGTAAGGTACCTTGAACTAAGTACCATAAATCAGCATGCCTTAGTAATGAGGAAAGTTGTTCTTTTTGTTAATGTTGAACTTGGTCGTTCATTTTCGGAAACCTTGTCATGCGCCTTCCGTAAGGGGTGTAGTGTTCATCTTACTAATGTTGTACTTGAGTGTGATCAGTCGTTGGTGGTCTTCTTGGAGTGTTCACCGTGGTTGTGTCTTGTTGTCGTCGGGTGGCGACAGAGTTGAGTGCGTCTGTTTCCCCTCCCACACGCGCGCACACACTTTCAAAACAAAAACAAAAAAAAAATTCACCTAGTATCAGCATTGTTGTAGAAACAAGGTGGGTTTTTACAAAAAGAAAGAATAGACAAGTAAGCAACTAACCTATTAAAGCAAGTAAACAACTAACTAACCTAGGATAACTTCTACAACAAGTAAACTAATTAACACTACTCAATAAGCAACTAACTAAGCTAAGAGACAAGTGAACTCTATTCTTAATTTAAATTTCACAACTATTTCTAATTTACAAAAGGAAATCTACTAAATTGAAAGCAAGATGAATTAACAACTAACCTTTAATCTATGATAAGCAAACTACACTTTAATCTACCAAAGCAAGAGGACTATCTATCCTACAACAGTAAGAAAACTATCTTCTAATCTATGAAAGCAAGAAAACTATCTTCTAATCTATGAAAATTCAAATATAGTGTTGATGGTTGTGTGAATGTCTCTGGTGTCTTATAATATCATGATGGAACTTAAAAATGAAAGACAATTCAAGAGGGATAAACTCGATATTGACTTTAATAGCATAGTGAAAAGTGTGAATTAGACAATCCAGTGAGAACTTAGCCATTATGAAAACAACATCAATTATCCTGCATATCCATGTGATTATTTAATCATGCATTAATCATCAATAGTTATAAAGAGATTATGCTATGAAATTCAATTGCACTCTATACTACGTAAGCAAATTCATACTATACTAAATTCAATCATTAACTACAAATTGAAAGTGCAACCTAAATCTAAGAAATAAATTGCATGAAGTAAACTAAACTAGTTCTATCTTAACAGTTCAAATTGCGAAAAGAAGAAATACTCATAAACAAAAATTAAACGTTATTCTAGCATATGACAAGTAATGAAAATGAGTAAACTAATTAACAACTAGATAAGAAAAAACTAAATAGTAATTGAATCAGCAATCTAAAAATGAAAACTAGAATTAATACTATCCATCCACGAAAGCTTTGTCAAAGAAAGCATGAATTCAAATTCTGTTCTAAAACTTTGTTTTAAACTCTATTTTAAACTTGATTTTAAACTTTGTTTCACCATAAAGAAAGCCTAGTCTATCATTTAATCACACATGGGGTTAGTGTCTAAGCTTGAAAACTCTCTTCTACTATCTACAAAGTCAATGAATATTAATAAGATCCTTCATATCAACTTGCAAAACTAAATTAAGCCAATTAAATCATAAACAACAAGTTATATAACAAAGAAGTAAAATAACAATTCATGTACAAAGAATAAAATAAGAAGACATCTATGCTATATAATTCACAAACAAACTCATAGAATAGTTACCTAGACTGCTGGTGAGTCCCCCAGCAAGTCGTGGTTACTCTTCAAATTCACACCATGAACTTCAATAAAGCGATTTCACCATTAAAACTAAAAACGCAGGTTTTACACAGTCTGAAAAAACGAAAATGGAAAAATAGAGCAAAAATTGTCTTTCTCTCTAGCACAAGGCTGCTTAACTATTGTCTGACCATTGAGGTGGTATTTATAATATTTACAAACTAAGTGGTTGACCATTGGAGGGCCGGTCCTCTTCTAAAAACAGTAAATTGCATTTAAGATGCCCTAACTACAGAAATGAGTTGAGCCAATATTCGCCCAACATAACAACCAAAATCGAGTTGTCAAGAGTTGAGTAGCTGGAGGGCACGAGGACAAGAAAAACCCATGTCTCTGATTCACCCATATTGGCCATCAATACCATAACCGCCAAATAACCCATTGTTTTTGTGCAGGATAGAGTGCCGGATGGAGTACCACACTGAGTGTCGGAAGAAAAAACAATTTGCGATTTTTCCCCGTGACACCAAAAAATGTGAATTAGATTCCTGGAAACATAAAATCATACTGTATTACACTCAAGATCATCATAAAACAAAAATTATGCATACTTGGTGTGGATCATAGCGTTTTGGCACAAAATCTCTTCAAAAACTTCGTGCAAAAGTATCTAATTAATGTCATAAAATCGATCATATCACGGGCTCAACATTATCCCCACACTTATGATTTTGTAGGTCCCACTGCAAATAAAAAAGAAATTTCCCTTCATGACTAAGCTTGCTGAGGAGGATCAGCTTTAGAAGCTTCTCCTTCTTGTTGTGAAGACTTTGCCTTATGCTTCTTGTGTTTCTTCAATTGTGCTCCAAGGCTATGGTTGGATTTGGTCATCTCATCAACAAACCATTGAAGGGAGTTTACCTTTTCTTGGAGGACTACATTATCATGGTGAAAATGTGTCTCTATTGTCTTCCTTTCTTCCAACTGTTGCATAAGCTGAAAATTCTCTTTTTGTAGCTTCTCAATGGCTGGGACAGAATCAGTAATCTTGGAGGAAGGCTTAGACCCTTTGAAAGATGTGGAAAATCTATCATTCTTAGGATCTGGGTTAGGCATTGGTGAAGTAGGAGTAATATGGGGTTGATAAGGAGAGGTAGGTTCTGATTTTGTCTTTCTTTTGGGCTCTAATTCATTTGCAGAAACTTCCCTGAGTCTCTTGTGATGGCTCTCAAGATCAGAGGACACTTGGATAGGGTCCGAAGTAGGCAGGGGTTTTGCATAATGTTTTTGTCTTGTGCTCCAGTATTCTTTCGAAAGGGTCCTTTATCAAATCGATTGGATCCTCTCCTATTTGTGGGAACTATAGGAAAGTCTTGTTGAATCACTTCTTGGAGCTTTTTAGGTGTGGGATCAAGAGATATTGAAGGCATCTGAAGATTAGCAATAGGCTTCCTTTGATCTTTACTCTTGATCTTTTTACCCAATGAGGATGTTGGGGTGTCAACAAGCTTTTTGAATTGTTCCGGTAAAGAAATAGTTTGTGCAAGGGGGTTTGGAGTCCTTGGAGAGTGGGTCTTGGATGGAGAAATGGTCCTTAAACCAAGTGTCTTTTTGCCAGTCTTAATTTTCCAATGAGGGTTTGCAAATTGATAGATGAATGCATCCCAAGTTTTCCCCTATTTCTCTAATTCGGCTAGGAAAATGAATTTTATTAGGCCATGGTGAAAGAGGCTATTGTGGGGGTTAGTTACATTCTTCCTCACTTGAGAGTACATCTTCTCCAAGCTCTTTAGAAAGTAGAAGGGAAAATTTAAAGGTTTGTTGAATTGAAAATGAGCTAGCAATCTGAAATTGCACGCTTTGAAAGTGGAATATCTACCTTCACATGTGATCAACCTGGTGATGAATATGAGAGGGTTGATCAATTACTCTTTTATCCATTCTCTGGAATATCCTTTTTCTCCTTAGATGTTCTAGAATTCGGGCTTAAAAACCTTGTTATAACTTGAGCGCAGCAGCTGATGGTTTTTGAACCATCTATCTCCCATTCTTGGAAGCTTCGTGGCTACAACAATGGACTCTTCTGAGACCCCAAAGGTAAGAGACCCCACATTCGTTCTCTTCCCATCAAAATCGAGGACAAATTTCATGGATATGCCATCATCATGGCCCTGCAAGTGGGATAAGAATGACCCCCAGCCTGCGTGCAAAAACACCTCTCTGCACTGTGCAAATTCAGGAATGGAGGAAATATATGCATAGGAAGAGGTTTCATACCTCTTGGGCATTGTGATGAGGTGAAGAAATAGACAGAGGTGAAATTCACCAAGAGAGGGTGTGATCGGGCCAAGGAATGGCATGAATTGAGCAAGGGCTGAGCGCAATTTGAACACGAGAAGGAATGACAGAGGCTGAGTGCATTCTCTAAGATAGGGGAAAGGAAAATGGCAGAGGTGATTTGGGATAAAAGATAACCCAACCCATTTTTGAATTCGCCTAGGGTGGATTTGGTTGCACACATGTGTGCATGAGTTTCCATGTGTGGGAAATTTTGAATTCAAAGGCACGTTTTCGGGGGCAACTAATGTGTAGTTAGATCAATGTCCAAGTCTTTTGAATTGGACATTTGATCATGAACATGTCTAAAGTTTTCATCCTCACTCTTAATTGCTTGCAATCAATTCAATTAAATGTCATTGATTCCTAGTTACCTGGAATTGTGGACAATTACTGGTGTGTAAATTCACATGGAACTTCATTCGACACCTCATATGACACTTCATATGGCACCTCTGTGTTAAATATATTTTTACCTCCTGTAATGGATAGCCTGCAATATTGAAATGTTTTTGACAATCACAGTGGTTAAGAGCAGAGGCAGAATGCTCCATTATTGTTGATTTTTCCACCATGCTTACTCAATCCTCTTGCATAGGACATGCAATGTCAAACCTACAATGTATATCTTGTAAAAAAAAATAAACCGATAGAGTGGTCTGTTAAGTATATGTTCAGCAATTTATAGCACACAAGAGTTTAGCATTTCAAAATAAAATGATTGTTGATGTAATAACCTGTATCATGAAAATAATACAAAAATTTTTACAAATTTTTACTTCTCTAGGAAATGATCATTTGTCAACTCATGAACCCCTCCCCCACACCTAAGTATTGTGACACCTCAAAATCAAAAGTATAGGAAACCAGTCAGTTCTCCCAATAGCTGAAGATTTACGGTTTGTAAAGTGTAAAGATAAATTTCACAGATTGGTCTGACGAGACGGTTAGAATATAACCCCACCTATAGGATAAGAGATCCTATATATAGATAAGAAGAGGTAGGAAAGAGAGTTTCAAGATAGTCTTAGAGTTAGTTCCCAATGGCAAGTTTATGGAGTTCATTAACCTTAGCTTAACCATACATAATTCATGTCAACTTTGTTTGCAATTAATGTCATACATCGGGACAAGTTTAAATTTACTATTTATTTTTGTATCAGATTACCATCCTCGCTAGGTAGAATGCCCCGCTACCAGCAAGCCTGTTCAGTACTCTGGCGGGTTTACCTAGTCATACTATAGGCCGGTACCCACTGCCAGTAGACCTGTTCAGTATCCCGACGGGATAGCCTCTTATACCCTCAGAGACTAGTCCTCCATCTTTTAAGATTTTAGTATAAGATTGCTTTATGCAAGAAGATGGGGGAACAACTCCGAAAACAACTTTTTTTTTTTTTCAATTAGGATGGTATTTATGTTAGAGGATGACTTTCTGTTATATTACTTAGTGATTGTCCCGATGTAAGGGGTACTTAAATGGAAGTGGCCTATCTAAAGATATGATATAATCAAGTGATTTAGTGTGTAGTGGACGGTACCATTGAGAAAGAACAGAAAGATATCTCTAGGCTCCACTCACTTTCTTCTTTTGTAGTTATTGTGATGTTTCCATGGCTAATTATACCTCATTGTTACTCTTTAATAAAGAAACTTTACTCACTTACTCAGGTTTCTTGGAAAAAACTGTACGAGAGACCTCTAAACTTGATGGTTATGGTATCACTTCCTTATACAGTGGTGAAGAATTTCAAGAGAAACTACTTTGGAATGCCTTAAGAAAATGAAACTTTTTGCAAAAATATGACTAATTACAACAAGTCAATATTCATTTGATGCTTAGCAGACAACACAATTCAAGTGTAACAATGTTTTGAAGAGAAATCCTTCTTTTATATTTCCTTGAAACTATCTACTCCTGGTGAAATAATTACTTACAGAAATCTCTAGAATCAAAATTCAAAAACTATTTACATATGTACAGTAGAAAATTCAGAAAAAATTTCAAGAATAAGAGGGGAATTCCCCATCTACTAAGGCCAATGCCTTGTCATTTGACATGACCTGTAGAAAATCCTCTTTGGAAATAGGCTTGCGATAAAATTTGAGTCGGTGTCCATTTACTACAAAGGAGACTTGCCCATCATCAATTGTTTTGATTTCTACAGCTCCATTGTCATATACAGTGTCTACCTCATAAGGGCCCAACCACCGAGTGGTGAGTTTTCCTTTGAATGTTTTAAATAGGGAGTCAAACAACAAAGCCCAGTTACCAGGTTGGAAGTGTTTCTTCTTAATAAACTTGTCATGCCACTTGCTCCTCTGGTTTTGGACTAATATTGTTCGTTGGATGGCATCTTGCCTTATCTCATCCAACTCATTCAATTGTAGGGCTTGTTGTTTCTGAGCCTCATCCAAGTTCAATCCCAATTATGTGGAAATACGGAAGGTCCTTACTTGGAATTCTATTGGTAGAAGTACTTGTTTCTCGTACACTATCTCATAAGGGGTATTCCTAGTAGTGTTCCTCCAAGTGGTTCGATATTCCCACAAAGCCTCTAGAAGCCTATCAACCCAATCTCAGTGATGTAATTGAACAGTCTTGGTTAGGATAGCTTCCATAACTTTGTGTGTAGATTCTACCCGACCATTGGCTTGCAGGTGGTATGGAGAAGATTTACAGTGTTTAATCCCATATTTCTCTGTTATCTCTTTCATCAGCTTGGAAGTGAATTGAGTGCCCTGGTCTGTAACAATTTCATGAGGGACACCGAAGTGGGTAAAGATGTCTTCATAGCTGAATTCGACAACAAACTTTTATGTAGCCCTAAATAGGGCTTTTCCCTCTACCCACTTGGTGACATAATTCGTACAAACCAAAATATAGTTATTTTTACGGGACATGGGTGAAATTGGTCCTACAAAGTCAAGGGCCCATTTTTTGAAGGGTTCTATCTTAACTTGGGCATGCAAAGACATTTCGTTGGTTGACGTAGGTCTTCCTATCCTTTGGAAACTATCACAACTTCTCACATACTTGGCAGAATATTTGAAAATGCTAGGCCAATAGTAACCTGAATGTAGCACCTTATATGTTGTGCGTTTGTCAGAAAAATGACCACCACATGGTCCATCATGACAACTTCGTAGTATTTCTGGTACCTCATCCTCTCGGACACATCTACAAATAGTCAAATCAAGACCTGTGCGAAAAAGGTCATGGCCAACCCAAGAGTAATTATCACTCTGTGTAATAATTTTACACTTTTCATGAGGTGACAAATGAGATGGTAACTTCCTAGTAGCCAGACAGTTTTCCATATATGCAAACCATGGGGTATTGACAAAGAGGGAAAAAATGTGTTCGTATGGGAAACTATCATCTACAGGAATATCATCATCATCCTCATTTTTTATTCGTGAAAGGAAATCAGCTACCACGTTATCCTTTCCAAGTCAGTCAAGCACAGTGATATAAATTCTTGCAATAACAGGATCCACCTAGTCACTCGACCATTAGTTATGGGTTTATTCATGAGAAATCTAATGGAGGAATGATATGTATGTACGAACACTTTGTAACCTGTAATGTAATGATGAAACTTGTTGATAACATGAAAAACTTCCAAGAATTCCTTCTCAGTAACTGTGTAGTTTAACTCGACAGGGGACAAGTTCTTTCTCATAAAATAAATGGCGTAGGACTGTTGGTCCTCTTTCTTCCCTAATACTCCTCCTATTTCGGAGTCGAATGCATTAGTAGATATGTGAAATGGGAGAGTCCAATTGGGCCCTCTAAGAACTGGTGCCACAGACAACTTAGCTTTCATGGTTTCAAAGGAAGTTTGACATTGCCCAGTCCAAACAAAATCAACATCTTTTATTAAAAATCCAAACATAGGTGCAACAATATTTGTAAAATTTTCAATAAACTATCAGTAGTATCCCCCATGTCCAAGAAAGATTCTCACCTCTTTCTGAGTCTTGGGGGGTGGAAGTCTGATGATGAGCTCAATATTTGTAGGATCAACTTTTATCCCTTCAAATGAAACATGATGTCCTAGAATCACTCCTTCATTTAACAACATTTTGCATTTTTCATCACTTAGAGAGAGGTTCATTTCTTGGCATATGATAAGGAATTTTTCTAAGTTATCTAAGGCTTCTTGGTAATTATTTCCATAAACTATGAATTCATCCATGTAGACCTCCACACAATCATGAATAAGATCAACAAATATTCCTAGTACTGCTCATTGAAATGTGGCAGGGGAATTGCACAATACAAATGGTAATACCCTATAGGCATAGGTGCCCCAAGGAAAAGTAAAGGTAGTCTTGTCCTAGTCCTCGAGTGCTATGAGAATTTGATTGTACCCCCTGTACCCATCTAAAAAGGAAAAATACTTCTTTCCATATGTAAGGAAGCTAGATAGGTAGTGGGGGGGGCCAGAGGGCCCATAGTGATAATAGTGGAGGTCATTCAATGTAAGGTGGACTAGGTCCACTATATTATTAAATAAGACCCACTATGGTAGTTAGATATAATAAAATGGTAATTAGATATAATAAATGTAAGAGGATTTCTTAGAAGGTTCAATGTAAGGTAGCTAGAGAGGTAGTGGGGGGGCCCAGAGGGCCCATAGTGATAATAGTGGAGGTCATTCAATGTAAGGTGGACTAAGTCCACTATATTATTAAATAAGGCCCACTATGGTAGTTTTATATAATAAATGGGTAATTAGATATAATAAATGTAAGATGACTTCTTAGAAGGTCCTACTTCTAGAAGATTCCTTTTCTAGAATGTTCTTAGGTGATGATAGCACTATATAAAGGGGTTCAAGCAATGTAATGAGATATGAAGAGAAATATTGTATTTGGAGTGGTAGCTCAATAGGAGGATGCCCCCTCGAAGAGGCAAGTGAACATGAGAGGATCTCTTCCATAATAGGATCCATTGTATGGTGTTGCCCTACCTCAAGGGTTTGACAGTAATAAAGGAGATTTTGCATATTGTTCTTGTATATCTGTTGTGGTGCTTTTGTATTCAGTCTTTGGTTCTTAACAAGTGGTATCAGAGCACTTTCCTTGGCCAAAGAAGGGAAGATTTGTTTTCTCTTTTTGCAGAATTTTTTCTAGGGAAGAAAAAGATGGCGGCGCACTTCAGGTTCATATATGAAGATTTACGAGATTAATTTTGATAAACCAATTGGGTATTTTAATTAATCTCATAAAAATACCCAATTTCAAAAAAATAATCAGCCGAAACGGAGTTCGTGAAGTAAAGTTATGAGCATTTTAAATTCAACAGTTTTTCAAGGTTTTTCCGAAAACAACCGCGATTTTATATCGTAACTTATTGTTCTATTTTGGGGGGTTTTTCATAGAAAGATGTATTTTACAGGGAAATGTGATGGCCCTAGTATTGAATCATTCATTAAAGAAAGAAAGTCAGCATGGGAAGAGAATTGGCCCCATTGGGTAGATCTCAAATTGCATGGTGATGCTGCCATTTGGTGGAAATCACTTGATTATAAAGAGATGATAACACTCTCCAATGGAGAATTTGAAAAAATATTGTTAGACAAGTGGTCTAATGAAGAAAATAAGGATAAAGAGAGAACCGAGAGTTTATTTTCATGTGAAAAATCTATATTACAGGTTCATGGTTGTATTCATAAAGAAAATATCATTGTTTCTATTAACCCTAGTTGCATGCATAATTTTATCAATGTTCAGTTGGTTAGATTGCAAGTTCCAATAAAGAATATTCAAAGAACAAAGGTTGAGGGTGAAAATGTTCAAATTTTTAAAGATTTTAAGATTACCATGGATAAATATGTGTTGCATTCAGATTTTCATGCTATGGATATGGATGAAGTGGATATTGTTTTGGGATATCCTTGGATAGAATCAATGGATACCATTAATATTAATGTGCAAAAGAAGTTTTTTAAGTTGTGGTACAAGAAAAACAAAATCACATTGCAGGATGTGTCTCTTAGTAAGAAAGATGGACCCATGGAAGCTAGCAAAGAAGTTATTGTCCAGTCTGAAGTTGAATTAGAGGTAGAGTCTACAGAAGGAGATGAAGAAAAACTACAAGAAGGACATAATCAGGAAGCTAAGGAGGTCATTGACTCAAAGGCACAAAGTGTTGCAGATTTGAAGAAAAAAGAACAAATTCCTACAGTTGTTGTATATCGCCATCCAC
>SNQJ01S0005893.1:289752-301306 GCA_010110895.2 Picea sitchensis | reverse complement strand
AAGAATTAATATATGGTGTTACCCTACCTCAAGGGTTTTCTCTATTTCTTGTGTTTGTGTTATGGTGAATGGTTTATGGTTTATTATTGGTATTATTGAATTATATTTGCAGATCTGATATAGGTACTTAACACCAGACAAGGTATCCAGAAATTGGTCAATTAAAGGAAGAGGAAAGTAGTCTTTCAGAGTGGCTTTGTTGAGTTCCCGAAAATCAACACAAATTCTCCATTTCCCGGTAACTTTATTTGAAACCACTACAAGAGGGGATACCCACTTACTGTCGAAGATGGGATAAATAAATACAACATTCAATAACTATTGGATCTCCTCCTTTACTATATCTTTAAGTGTTGGGTTCATCCTTCTCTGGGGTTGCCTAACAGGTGTTACTTCCCCCTAGGTATATATGTGATGAATACATGTGTCAAGGTGTATACCCTTCATGTGAGTGTATTTCTAGGCGAATGCTCCTGATTGTTCTTTAAGGATATTTACTAACTATTTCCGTTGATCTACATCTAGCCCAGAGTTTATATGTAGAAATTTTCCTAGACTAATCTTGTAGGGAATAGTATAAGACATGGTAGACTCATCTATCTCAAAGATAAAATATGTCGAAGACAAAATGGATGGGTCCAATTGTTCCTGAATTTCTTCCCCAAGGATGTACTCAAATTGGGGAAAAGACTGTGGAAAATCCACACATGTGATAGCAGAAATAAAATGGCTTAGCACATTTTCCAATGTGTGCCCCTGAAGTGCCCATGCATGGTCACTTGGAAATACGGGTTCTTCCCAGTCCTCATTCTCATATGGACATTCAATCCACTATAGATTCTCCATGATAGGTTGAGCTGGAGGGTAAATGGTGAGCTTCTGGATAGAGAGTCCATTTGAGATGTTTATTTCTCCCTCTCTACAACCAATAAATGAATTGGCTATGGCTAGCCAAGGTCTTCCCAAAATGATGAGATGGCCTTTGGTAGGATCCTTTGAGTGAATGACAAGAAAATATACTGGGTATTCCCATGAGGCTAAAGTAACCATGATATCATCTAAAATTCCTTCAGGTATAACCCTGGTCTTATCTGATAATTCCAAAATGGTTGGGGTACTAGGCCTAAGAAGAGGTTGTAACTATAATTGTTCCAAGGTAGTAGCAGCCATAACATTGATGGCTTCCCCTAGGTCTATGAGAGTGTTTCCAATGGAGACCCCATTAATGGTTATGGTCACTACGGGGTTTCCTGGGTTTCCATATTTTGCTAGCTTTGTATGCTCTGATATGGATTCATATAGTCCTCCTATCAAATGTACTGTAGGAGGGTCCTTCTGCTTCCTACTTGGCTTCTTAATGCACAATTATTTGACTACCTTACTATAGATTAGAATGTCTTTAATGGCTTGAAGCAGGGGAATCTTAACATAAATATTCTTCAATTCGTTCAAGATGTCATATTCCAGTCGGGTGGTAGGTTTATCGATTACCAATCTGTCTTGATAAGGAGGGGCCTTCGTAATTTGTGAAGGTTCATTTTGGGGAAGCTTGGGTTCTTGGTTTTTAGGAATAATAACATCTTCCCACCTAATGTCATATGTGGGTTGTTTGGTGGTTTATTCTTCTTCTTCTTCCTCTTGGATGACTACTGAAGGCCTCTTCCTGTCCAAAACTTTTCCCAATCTTAGTTGAATTTCTTGTAATGGAACAGGGGTAGTGACATACGTTGGGAAGGCCTGCATCTCAACATTGTGAAGAGGTTGAGGAGGATTATTATTGGGATTGGGCACTGGTTGTTCCAGTAATAATGTCGGTCTTGGGGAGCTTGTATTATGATATGTAGTGGTTGTTGTTGTGGAATAGGAGGCAAAGGTGGTGGAACAAAACTTGACAGAAGTTGCAGAGTGTTCGATGGAAACTGAGGATAAGGATGGTTAGACATAGGGATAGGTGGAGCTTGAGGGTTTCCTTGGTTATGTCCTCCTCTCCATACTTGAAACCAGGGATGTTGATACTATGTAGACCAACGTTGCCAACCTGGTGAGTTCCACTGTTGTTGTTGTTGATAATAGGGTGGAACTTGAGATTGTAGATCTGGGTATGTGGGTTGGTTCCTAGGCTGCCATGGCCTCCTAGGTGCATAAGAAGACTCCCCAAGATCTCCACTCCTATATATGGCTAACAAATCAGGAAATGATGGGCATTTCTGAGTTGAATAGTCTTATGTGCAGAAGCCACAAAATGAAAGGTTATCTAATGGGCATTCCCTTGAGGAATGTTTCCTTCTGCATCTTGGGCAATATATGTTCATTGCTTCATTTTCCTCCTCCTATTATTTTTAATATTTAGGGTGTCCAACTGGGAACCTATTGTGCTTAAGATATCTGTCTTGAGGTTCTCTAAAAGGTTCCCTATATCTTCTCTCGTGATACCACCTGAACTAACTGGTTTTAAGTTTCTATTATAAGGGTCCTAAACATTCTTTCCTGTTTTGCATCTACTGCTTGAGTAATTTTTACACATTTCACATATTTAGGAAAATTTTTTATGGGATATGTCACCTGATTCCATCAGGTTAACCATGTCTAGATATTATTCTAAAATTCCCTTAAGAAAAAGAGCCCTAACTACATCTTCTCGTCTTCTAACTGTTGGATTTTAAAGATGTCATTATGAGACTCCTTGGTATTGCAGTAGTCTTGGTACTTTTTAAGAAAGATATCTTTCATGGCTTCCCAAGACCTAATACTAGATTTTCCCAACCCCATGAACCATCTTAGTGCAGATTCTTTAAGGGTGGCAGGAAAGAGTTTTAGTTTTTGGGCATCTTGTACGTAGTTGTAGCTCCTACACAAGATGTCTAATTCAAATAGGAAGGTGTCTGGATCTTCATTGTTTTTACCATAAAAGGTAGGCAGTGCTGAGAGAGGAATATTTTTCATGTTGAATTTTGGAGTGGTGTCCAAAATTGGAAACCTGAAGGTAGTTTCTGTTTGGTTTCTAGTTTCTTCTTCCTCCCCATGTCTTACATTGTAATGGTCCTCTTGATCATCCATATTGGTTTGGTTTCCAAAAATATAATACCTAGGTGGTTTTATATTTGAAGAGAACAAGGTTTCCCTTTGATGGAAAGGTCTTCCTACTGATTGGATGTCTAGGACTCTACTCGAGTCGGTTGATATTATTGGTGCTAAATTTTTTTTGTCAATTTGAGAGATAATTACATTGGTTGAACTACCAAACAAAATATTCACCTGTTCAGGGTCTATGATGTCCTCAAAGTTAGGATCTCCTAGTGGTGGTGTAAAAGAAAAGCTTGTATTGTTTGGTTCTGTGGAAGGCTCGAGTGGTCGTGCCTCCTATCCCAATATGACTGATGCTTCAATTTCTTGTTCTATAACGCTCCCTGTGTTAGCCTCTCCAGAGACTATTTTGGCTCTTTGAGTTGATCTAGCTCTTGTTTTTCGGTATCGATTTGTGGAGCTTATGAGTGGAATGTTCCTTCCCCCAAAAATATCGGAAGGAACCTTGGTTGAAAGGTCTGATTTAGATTTAATGTTTCTACCTTTTGGGTCTCTAGGTCTATTCATGAAAGCAAACAAAAACAAAAAGAAAAACTACCAATGGGTTTCAGGGAACCTGCTATAGCAGATGCGCAGGTTCTTACCTCTTATCTTAAAGTTCCCCCGCCACCAAACTAATGTTAAGGTTTAGAAGGTATCTATTTCCTAACTATTTCCTACCTTGAGACAACTCCCCGACAATGACTCCAAAAATGGTGGGTGTTCTATATGCACTAAAAACACACTAAAAAGCCTCAATTAAATTGTCAACCCGGGGTAAGTAAACTTAGAGTTGTAGAAAAATATATGCCAAGGCATAAGAATTGGTAGTAGTATAGTCTAAATAAGTAAGTGGCTATCTAAGGGCTAATATACTCAAGAAAGGACTACTAATGATCAAACTCTACTAAAAAACTCAAACTATGTACCCTAAGTAACCTTTGAACGAAGGATCGATGGATAGTTCTAAGAAAGAAAATGGAAACCCTACTTAAAGAAAAATAGTTCATTCATAACAATAAGCAAAAACAAACTATTCATGTAATAAGAAAATAACAACAACAAACTACATGTAATTAACCTACTTAAATTCAATAAGCAACTATCATGTGAAAGCAAGTAAATAAACAAGCAACTACACTATCAAAGCAAGAATAAACAACTAAGAAACTAACCTATTAAAGCAAGTAAACAACTAACTAACCAATGATAACTTCTACAACAAGTAAACTAATTAAAAATACTCAATAAGCAACTAACTAAGCTAAGAGACAAGTGAACTTTATTCTTAATTTAAATTTCACAACTATTTCTAATTTACAAAAAGAAATCTACTAAATTGAAAGCAAGATGAATTAACAACTAACCTTTAATCTATGATAAACAAACTACTTTTTAATCTACCAAAGCAAGAAGACTATCTATCCTACAATAGTAAGAAAACTATCTTCTAATCTATGAAAGAAAGAAAACTATCTTCTAATCTATGAAAACTCAAATATAGTGTTGATGGTTGTGTGAATGTCTCCGGTGTCTTATAATATCATGATGGCACTTAACAATGAAAGATAAATCAAGAGGGATAAACTCAATATTGACTTCAATAACAAAGTGAAAAGTGTGAATTAGACAATCCAGTGAGAACTTAGCCATTATGAAAACAAAATCAATTATCCTGCATATCCATGTGATTATTTAATCATGCATTAATCATCAATAGTTATAAAGAGATTATGCTATGAAATTCAATTGCACTCTATACTACGTAAGAAAATTCATACTATACTAAGTTCAATCATTAACTACAAATTGAAACTCCAACCTAAATCTAAGAAAGAAATTGCATGAAGTAAACTAAACCTAGAGTTCTATCTTAACAATTCAAATTGTGAAAAGAAGAAATACTCATAAACAAAAATTAAACGTTATTCTAGCATATGACAAGTAATGAAAATGAGTAAACTAATTAAAAAATAGATAAGTAAAAAATGAATAGTAATTGAATAAGAAAACTAAAAATGAAAACTAGAACTAATACTATCCATCCACCAAAGCTCTGTCAAAGAAAGATTGAATTAAAATTGTGTTCTAAAACTCTGTTTTAAACTCTATTTTAAACTTGATTTTAAACTTTGTTTCAACATAAAGAAAGCCTAGTCTATCATCTAATCACACATGGGGTTAGTGTCTAAGCTTGCAATCTTGCTTATACTATCTACAATGTCAATGCATAATAATAAGATCCTTCATATCAACCTGGAAAACTAAATTAAGCCAATTAAATCATAAACAATAAGTTATATAGCAAAGAAGTAAAATAACAATTCATGTACAGAGAATAAAATAAGAAGACATCTATGCTATATAATTCACAAACAAACTCATAGAATAGTTACCCAGACTACAGGTGGGCCCCCCAGCAAGTCGTGGTTACTCTTCAAATGCACACCAGGAACTTCAACAAAGCGATTTCACCATTAAAACTAAAAACACAGGTTTTACACAGTCTGGAAAAATGAAAATGGCAAAACAGAGCTAAAATTGTCTTTGTCTCTAGCACATGACTTCTTAACTATTGTCTGACCAATGAGGTGGTATTTATAAGATGTACAAACTGAGAGGTCGACCACTGGAGGATCGATCCTCTTCTAAAAAAAGTAAATTGCATTTAAGATGCCCTGACTGTCGAAATGAGGCAAGCCAATAATCACCCAACATAACAACCCAAATCGATTTTTCAAGAGTTTAGTAGCTGGAGGGCATGAGCACAATAAAAACCCATGTCTCTGATTCGCCCATCACTGGCCGCCAATACCATAACCACCAAATCGCCCATCATTTTTGTGGAGGACGGAGTGCCAGATGGAGTACCAAACTAAGTGTCAGAAGCAAATACAAGCTGCAATTTTTCCCTGACACTAAAAAATGTGAATTAGATTCCTAGAAACATAAAATCACACTGAATTACACTCAATATCATCATAAAACACGAATTATGCATACCTGGTGTGGATCATAGCGTTTTGGCACAAAATCTCTTCAAAAACTTCGTCAAAACAAGAAAACGCATATATACATTCGGCAAAAGTATCTAATTGATGTCATAAAATCGATCATATGATGGGCCCAATAGTTGTCTTGACTAAATGTTGCTTTTTCAAAACTTGGGAACATCATGCAATGATTTCATATATTATGAAGAATTAATAAAGAGATTAGGGATTTTATCTTTAATTCACATTAGTTTTACCCTAACAAACATAGCTTACCATTGCACGTAATTGCACTCATCCTGGTTAAGGATTTTTTGTGACTTTTAATAATAAGATTGGTCAAAATGATATATCATGCATCACTATATTAAGAAAAGAACCCTCCTATATGCAAAACTATGAAATTTGTAGTTCTTCCTTTTGATCCTCATTCTTTATGAGAGGTTGGCCTGGTTTTGTTTTTGATCAAATTATTTTTTGTTTGAAGTTTTCTTTTGCTGTTATGATTTTGTTTTTTTTATGTACTTCTGATTTTGAATCCCATTAATAAAATATGATTTGGTTTGTCGTGTGTTTTTTGTTTTCTTTGATTGCTTTGAATAAGTTTTATTCTTGTCTGTCTTCTTGAATCAATATATTTTTAATAAAAGAGCGATTGTCGAAGGAAGCATTCATTTTAAGACTTGTGTTTTTCAAGCAATTTGAAATAGTTCAAAGAGTGTCTGATATTAAGATATAGCTCGGATAATTGATTTTTAAGTCAATTGTCACTTTCGTTTTGTCCTCAAATTTTCTTTGCCAGAGTATTACACCAGAGATGTGGTTTAAAACTTTGAGAATTACGATGATATTTAAACTTTTTACGTCGTCCATATTCTTAAGGAATCACTTTTAAGTGCTTCCCCATTCTCTAGATGATTTCTTAACCAAAATCTAAAATCTCTAAACCATGATAAAACTTCCAGTTTTGAAAGAAAAAAAAAATAAAAATGATCAATTGTTCACCTGTATTGCAATTAACCTCCAGTATCACCCCACACTCTTTTTCATCAATAAATCTATAATTGTATTATTATTTAAAAGTGTCATAAGAGGGTTGGAAGCAATTAAGTGTTGGAAGTGTGTTTAAACCCATCAGGGTACTAAACAGGCTCGATGGCAGCGAGTAAATGCACACATGCCTGTTGGCAAGACAACTTCGTCGGGGTACTGAACATGCCTGTTGGCAATGAAGAAATGTCGGGTCGAGAGGTATCAGTTATATTCTTTTAAATTAACTTTTATGGAAGTATACATCATGTGGCTACAACTATTGGATGTGATTAAAACATTTGAGTGGGTTAAATGACATCCATGTCGAGGCTATGGACATTTGCTGGAAGCAGTGGCTCTGTCAACGGTATTGAAGTCATTTTTTAAACATCATGACTCTTTGATTAAGACATTATTTCAGGTTATAATCCCCTGCAAAGAAAATTCTATTGTCTCGTTATAACATTGAGCTTATCCTAATATTATATGGTCTCAAAGTGAATTTATTTCAAGGAGCTTAAAGCCTTTTTCAAGTCTTATTCTTTTCTTCCTGAGATGAAATCTTACCAAATCAGATATGACTGCTTCACCCAGTGAGTCGCCATTTGTAGGGCCCCAACAACCCCTTTCTTTATTTTTAATCAAAATCTAGGGTCCCTCGAAATTTTACTTGGATTCTTCGTTTTTTTTTTCTTTTGACTTGATTGGATTGGTATTGGTTTTCTTTATTTCGAGATTGATTTGAGTTTATATTCTTTTCTTTTGTTTGGTTTGAATTTCATGAAATTCAAATACGTTTTTGTTTTTCTTTCTACAGAGTTTTGATGTTGATGGACGAGCTTCATAATTTGGGAGTTTGTTATTACCTCTTCCTTATTGAATTTATCTTCTATGAGAATGGCTTGGTTGAAGACATGGATTAATAAAAATGATTTTACAGGAAGAACGTTTATTGCGACACATCTTTTCTATGACATTTGTTCACATTTGATCAAAATTGAATGAGGGAGAGACGAACATAGAAATCTTAATTTAAATGAAAACATAAATTTTTATCAAATTTTTGTTTGAATTATGATTATGTTTTCGTCTTTTTCTCATTAGCAATCATTTTCACAAAATATGAAATAATTTGGTAGGTTTAATTAATTAAATTATTTTGTGAGTTACATCTCATTCAAAAAAAAAAAAAATTATCTATCATTTTGTTTGATTTTGTGAAAAAATTAATATTTTTCTCTCTCTATCATTTGTTTGATTTTGTGAAAACCCAAAATTAATATTTTTCTCCTCTCCATCAACTTGAAGTTTCTAGAATTTTAAGATCATATTTGAAATGAAAATATAAACAATAGTTGTTTAGAACTTATAGTTAGTTTAAATTCATTTTAATTTTATTGTTCTAGATTTTGTTTTATTCACAATTTTTAAGTTATTAATTTGGTTTCTTTTTGTTCCACAGGTTTCTATTATCATTTATTTGGTATGGATATGATCATGGATTGATTTTATTATCTAAATACATTCAAGATAATTGATCCAAAAATAATATTGGATTGCTGCAAATAATTTATGCGCAACAATAGATAAGATTTGGAAATGCGTTCAAGAACATACACATGATTTTGCGGGACTAATTGCAGACAAACCGTGAGGAATCTGAAGAAACGGTTGAAAACCCATCTGCAGAATGGACCCATTTAGCTTATTTGTGAGCTTGTTCCCAAAAAAATGCATGATTTGAGAGATATTGTTGTCTCTTTACGAGACAAATTTTAGGTGGTGGAAATTATTAGTGACACCCAGACTCTTCATTCATGACATAAATATATGAGAAAGTTTAGAGCCCAGGGGGATACAGGAAATTGAGAAGAGGATTTGTATCCTTTATTTTTTGTATATTATTTCTTTTGTAAACTTTTTTATTTTCAAATGGAGTAACGAATGGTTGAAATCTTTGGGAGAATGGGCTGGTATTATCAAAGAATAATATGGAATTCTAGGTTGCTTAATGGCTTTTGTCCTATGAGTAAAATGTTTTTGCTTTTATTATAATATATTCATATTATTTGAGTGATTGATAATGCATTGTTTTAAATTAGCATTAGTCTGTTTTATCAACACATGGTTAATTGCTATCATTTATGTATTAATGTTTTCAATCTTTAAAAGTCTATTGTCCCAAAAAATTCATTTTGGACCTTATGATGAACT
This sequence comes from Picea sitchensis, assembly GCA_010110895.2. Lineage (NCBI taxonomy): Eukaryota > Viridiplantae > Streptophyta > Pinopsida > Pinales > Pinaceae > Picea > Picea sitchensis. Next base: position 292,004 of record SNQJ01S0005893.1, on the reverse strand, counting down.
TATTATATTGAAACTATGTGGGATACAATTTACTCTTTGGCTTTTGTCCTTTTGTAGACTGTGCAATGTTAATATTGTTTCTCATATAATTTCTGAATATGAAACTTTATTTGTATTAAACTAGATTTAGAGTGTTCTGCAGATAATTTTTCATGATATGTTTCCATTTATATGGTTCAATATATTTTGGTTCCTTTAATATCTGTGGCTGATCATATATTGATACATTTTGAGTTTACGCCTAATGTTGGATAGTTGATAATACCACTTGTTGAGGGTTGAAGTTTATTTCACTTTTAGCTATTGGACATTTTAAAGTCACATGGGATAAAAATTATTTGTCTTTCTGTCATCACAGATTTGTTTCGAAACTTAAAAGACTTCCTTGAGTTGTTTCAAGAAGTATCGTTCTTGATTTTGTCATAGATTTATACTTGGCACATGTTAAGTGGAGCTTATACAAACACAAAAAGACAAATATTGTTTAGTACTGCTGATCAATGAGAGGTTAGTTAGCTTATTGTTTATTTAATTTATTGATTTGTGAGTGAATAGTGATTGCATCATTTAAACGTTAATTTGCTTTGTCTATTTTTGTTATATCATTTAAAATATTACACATTCATTGTTTAATTTGTATTTAGAGTAATAGAATAATTTTGTTTCTATTTAATCTTGTTTAGATCCATTATCTTAAAACAATTATTTTCACAAGGCTTTGCTTAAACCTTGTAAATTGTATATAGTTATTGTACATAAACACTCTTAGTTAAGCATTTGTAATTAAAGTGTTGTTTGTTAGAGTTGCATCTTTAGTTAGTCCACATATTTTAGTTTTTTTAGGATATTAGTTGGCTAATGAAGACATAAAACATGCCCGAGTAGATTATACCAAACGGCTTGGGTTAAATAGACAACCACAGTCTGTATCTTCCCTTCACGTTGATGGTGTGTCATAAACGCCTGTCAACAAATGGAACTAGAAGGAGGGTCGAGGTAAATTTAATGATTAAATGTTTTATCCCTTAGCTTGTCATAATTCCATATTTATAAATTCTTCTTTTGTGTCATCTTGAAATGCACTAGAAGGCGAGCTAGACTGACAAGATAGCCTTGTAGGATTCTTTGTTTTGAATGTCTTTAATTCCCCATGGCTCCCCAAGTCACTGTGTTGGAACATGCTTTCCACTTCTCATTACCTTATATTCCCAACGAGACAGTATCTCTCTTGTCAAAACTCACCTTTGATGGTGGGGGGATGTATGTGCAAAAGACCATATTAACAAGTTTTGGTGTAAATGCATCAAGCATGATATTTCTAATTTAAAGGTTTTATGCAGATTGTTCGCTTTTACTTTTAGGGGTCCGATTAAACATTGGTTTGAGTCTTTTCCATCATATCACATTATTGATTGGTTTCAATTTGTAGAGGGATTTTTAGATGCTTTTGAAATCTATTATTACAATCAATTATGTGAAGAATTTTAGGATTTATTAATCAATGAAAATTCATCTCCAAAGGTATTTTTAACAAGAATCCATCTGTTGATTAAGGTTGGTTGTCATTATGTCAACCCTTGAAGAAAGCCCCGCTGCACAAAGGTTTGGGTAATGGACCCAAGATTGTTTTATGTAAATATGACTCATTATTGTCTTGTCATGGTTGATAAGAAGTAAAGATGGATGAACTCCAAAGTGGTCCCCTTATGGTGAAATCCCTCACGAGAAGATGCTTTGCAGAGTAAGAGAACCGATGATTAATTGTGGAATAATGAGATGAAGGACAATGAATTTGTCAGTAAACTATCCTATATGGATAGTGCTTCTCATTCCATTTCTGGTGGTATGTGGAACATCACATAACTCCTCACAGTTAGAGAGTTATGGCCATGAGAAGTTGGAGACCCTAGGTTTGGGTAATGGACCCAAGTTTGTTTGATGGATAACGGTATGAGTTATAATATATTTTTAGATAATACTATTCTATATGGATAGTACATTTTATTTCATTTATGGTGGTATGTGGAACGTCACATAACTCCTCGCGGTTTGAGAGTTATGGCCTTACAAAGTTGGAGGACCCTCATATGTCATCTAGAAGCCCCAAAAGGTCAAAGTAGTTAAAGTGGTTTAAGAGATTTTAAAAGGTAAATAATAAAGTGAAGTAATGAGCTTATTATAATTCAAAGTGAATACAAAATAAATTATTTCAATAATAAATTTAATGGAGAAATTAGAAGTGGGTTAACCCT
>SNQJ01S0005893.1:266434-282251 GCA_010110895.2 Picea sitchensis | reverse complement strand
TGGTTAGGGAAGTTGTTTAAGGATTTCTTAAGGCGTTAATGTCTTAGGTCCATCTAGGTTTGTTTCTTCATCATCATCAATGCGACATGCCCTTCAGGATGCACTACTTGCTCCAAGGGTGCACTCACCTCGTTCGTTTCTTTTGTGCGACGTGCCCTTCAGGATGCACCACATGCTCCAAGGGTGCCACTCGCTAACTTATGTTTCTTTTGCGCGACGTGCCCTTCAGGATGCACCACATGCTCCAAGGGTGCCACTCGCCAACTTGACTGATTGTTAGACATCTATAACCCCTAGAGTCAACACTCTGCCACGTGAACTTGTGGGAGACTAAGGGCTCTAAGGAATAAGGCCCCCGCCTTATTGCACTCCCCTTAGAATCATCGTGACCGACTGTCGTAGTCTTCCCCCATGACATCGTGGATTCCTCTCGAACTAGGTAATCATTAACCTACAGTTCGAGCCATGGCGGGAGTGCTAGTAGGCTGTGGCAGGGTTGTTGTCCACACCTCTCCCTCAACCTCTCTAGAAATCGTGTGTGACCCCTTTACTCCATATGTGAGTCTAGTCGGCAAGCTATCATCAGCCTGCATCATCAACAATCGTGTCAGAACATGTCAACATCATATCATCAAATCAATGAAATATCACAATAAATAAATCAACCCAAATAGCACACTCCCTGACTCAATCCAGAGTCCAAGGGGTTCCACCGATGCCTCTGCATCCTCAAAGTCCAAAACTCTGCACACTCAATAAAATTGAGTCAAAATCACTTGTCTACGTCAAAGCAGTAAAACATCCTGTCATCTATCATAACACATCATAATCAAGGATAAATGTTTTAACATCATAAAAGTCCAGATCACATGCGAGCAAGTGTCCTCAAAGAATAAGTTTTCTCAGTGCGCCAGAGTGGGATGTTACAACATCATTTATCACGCACTTGCCAGCCTGGGCGTGATTAATTATCAATTCTAAGGTTTCTATGTAGTGTATAATTAAGGCTATGGAATATACCATGTACACGGATGATGATTTGATATTTTGGAAAACCTGGTCATCTAAGACTCTTATTTCCAGGTCGCTATGAGCGGTGAATTATGGGAAATCATCATGGTGAATTTTATTGTAAATTTTGAGTTAGGTGGGCATAGGTACCTTGGTTTCTATGTTTGTATCTGTATCTCTATAGAGTGGTGGTAGAGATGGATAATTATTTTGTGACAATTTGATTACAGGCTCCACTGTGAGCCTGACCTCCAATTCTCTAGCAACCACAGAACTCAAAGCTTCTTTAACCATGATCTTCTTCCCCTTTGGCTTCTTTCGTAACTTTCGGGTCACTGGTCTTCGAGGAGGCATGTTTCCTCTGAAATATGAAAATACAACTTAGTTCATTCTTTCGTCTATTACTACTACAACAACAAAAAAAACATTTCTCATATATGGTTACTTGAGAGATGAAAGAAAATTACTAGCTCCGATATTTACAGAAAACTTGAAAAATAATTAGATTTGAGAGAAACATATGGTTACTTGAGAATATTTCAGAGTAAGAAGTTCTCAATTTCTCTATGCAAACAATGACAAGCCACTCAAACCACATCAAAATAAAATAGTGTGTTTTCTATCGGTCCCATCTGGATTTACCATGGTCGAGTATAGAAAAATATTCATGGATATTCAGGATTAAATACACCATCATCACCATAATTTGATGTTAATGAAATAGGCAAATCGACGACGCGAATGGATGTTAGGCTATTTCATTGGTGATTTCAAACAATGATGGGTTGGCGTGCATGGTTGACGAGATCGAGGATCGAGGCATGCTCCTATGCTTAAAATGGTGGTCATTAATGTTTGGTCGTCGATCCCGATGTGGAGGAGTTATATGTTTGCATAAATTTCTCGATGAATGTATGAGGTATTGATGTGGGGACACTCATTAAATCACTTGAAGTTTCGAGGCTCCTCTCGGGTGATGTGGCTAATTCAGATAGGTAAAAATGGTGAAAGGAGTGTCACATGGATTACCCATGATTCAACAAATCACATCATTAACCGGTCATAGGCGCATGTGTTATCATGTAGAAATGACCAGTTTTGGGTTATGGTTCACCGACATCGATGAGTCGTTGGTGATTGGTGAGTTGTGAGTGTACGATTTAAAGTGTAGTTCACGATCTTGGTCTGCCAATGTTGGTGGGTCACTGGTAATTGACGATTGAAAACTCATGGGCCCCAGATTCATTGATCTTACCAACTTGCTGACAATTGATGTAACATCGGTGTTGACAATCCACAACTTCTTACTCTCATATTTTTTTGTCATCTCACTAAGTGTCTCGATGGATGGTGTGATTTATTCATGGTGACATGGAGCCTAACATGGCATGATCGTAGTGACATAGTGGGCATGGCTCGACAATTTGGCCTGGTGACTTGGCTTACCTAGGTGATGCATCAAAGTCTCATGTTATGTGGTTGAAGACATCTAATGTTGACGTGGCTGACAGAGTGGAAATATAAATGTTTACATGGAAAATAACAAAATGAGGTGATGTGTCGTATACCTACATGGTTTTATGGTGCACTATCCTAGGGTGAAGCCTTACCCTAGCAATTGACGATTGGGATGGCCTCTCGAGTTGATCGGATGATCACACTCTCAAGGGAAGTTTATTCGTTGGCCTCGTTGCCAGAATCATCCTCGATATATTTTCTATGTAGGTCGTTGGGTGTCGATGACCGATGTAACATCAGTGTCAATAGGTTCCTCTAATCATTTCCTATTGTCTCACATTTGTTTATTGACAGGGTCGATGCCCTACATTTATCAGTGTCAACATTCCAAAGGGGAGACTATCTTATATGACACACTTTTATGTAAGCATGATCGACATCCAATATTCATCAGCATCGAATTTCTCAAGAGTTGACCATTAAAGATTGGAAAAATATCAGTTTCAATAGGAAAATATGATATTTGGGAAATGCTAAGTGTCAGAAACCTTCCTCTTTTTAGTGTTTAAACTGTCTATCCCTCTCTCTATTCCAAATATAATTCATGCGAAGCTCGAGACTCATTTAATACAATAAAATAAAGAAACAAACCTGCAAAACTAGTCTTGTTCATGTGAAAATCACAACATATGGATTAAATTTAAAGAAAGTGGTACCCCAAAGTTTTTTGAAATTTTGAGGGTTTATTGAGTGCTCAACACATTGGAACTTGCATGCCCCAATGGTAGGTCTCCTCTCTTTCGACTGTAGGTTTAAATCATTGACTTCTAATCAAATGATTCCATGAATGTTCAACCTCAACTCATTTATTCACAGTCGTTGGAATGTACTAGGGTGCCTCGGGAGTCATTGTCATCATTGGTGATTTCCATCACACTTGTTAACGATATGCATCAATGATTGATAATCAAGTTGTTTATGCCATGTTTGACACAAAAAAATCTATCCATGTGTCTAGAATTGTACCATTTCAAGATCAGGATGAAAACCCTGGGAACCCCTTTGGAACCCATCTCTATTACGTGTCTCACCAAGGTTGCGATGGACATTATTTGAGTACTCAAGAAGATTGAAGTATAACCATCATGCTGGAAATATCACTAATGTATATCATGTCACATAGATCCACTTTGTATTGGTATGTGGATATGTTTTTGTCATATCAAAGCTCCAATGTGTATTCTTTCATGGCTACGACCTAATCACATCATGAAAGGTATGGATCCACATTGTATCTTTGGTGGCCATATCCTTAGTAAATGCTTTCATGGATCCACAGTGTATTGGTCAGTGATCATGATTTGAGTTAGTTTATTCTAAGCATCGGTATTCCTACCTTGGGGGTGATACGTATATATTTTTTGATGTTCGTTTGTAGCTTCCACGAAGCTCTCCTATTATATCACCCTTACATATATGTTTTTTTAAAGTGTTTTGACCATCAACTTTTATTCTAGCCTCACACTTTAGGGGTAATATGTTACACACCTATTTTTCACACTACCAAGTGTCACACTTTATCAAGTGTCACAATTTCATCATCATGTAGGAGAGTTTGCCATAATCCCTAGACATGGAGGGGAAACCTATCATTTGGAGGTTGAATACTATCTTTCAACTTGCATTTTTGGCCTTTTTTGAGGAGCATTGCTCCCCTATCCATATAGAGAGGAGGATGATCCCTTGCCATCGCTCCTTGTCCAATTATAGGGGAACAATAATCTCGCACTGTCTTCAGTTATGGGGGGATGATGAAGTAGTTACAACTATCATGTCTTATTTTGAGAGGTGGTTTCTGGAATATTTCAGTTGGTTATAGGTTGGTTCGAGCTACCCTCTATCCAAGGCAAGGTAAATCTTGTTTGTTCAACTAAATCCTCGCTTGATCCCATCCTCTCCTCAAAATTATCCTATAGTTGTTATTCCTCAACTCCTATATAATGGAGGCCATTCTTAGGTGAAGGGGGAGGAAGAACTTTAGAGTGTCATATTGTTGATCTTGTGACATTCAAGGGGTTGGGAAGGAGAGCTTGGAGGAGTTGCTACAACATCAACATCAAGGTTGGAAATGCTTCACTATTTATTGTTTTCCATAATATAACTTGTCCTATTCCCCTCATGCTTATATTTTTCACTATATGCATGTTTATTCTTGTCTAATTCAATATAGATAGATATATTATGCTTAACCATATATCATGGAAAAAGGAGGTATTGATTTGTTCCTTGCATGAATTCTCTTGCACCAAGAGATTGGACATCAAGATCAAGGGTTGGAGCAATGAGGAAAACCAACGAAAAAGAGGTAAGTCATCTATCCTTCTCTTCTCATTCTAATTTTTTCCATATAGAATATATTTAAGGGGAAATTAGAAAACCATTTGTTATCTTTTGTCTTGGATCAAAGGAGTCATCCAAAGGGGGTTTCATCTATCCATAGGGGAAACTTTTCCATAACACTTGTTCTTTCCTAAACCTGTCAAATTTCAAATACCATTGCCTTGGAGCTTGGTTTAGGCCATACAAGATCTTATTCAATCTACATACTAGTTTTCTTTCTCGTTGACCTCATACCCCTTTGGCTGCTACATATATATCTCTTCCTCCAAATCCCCATGGATTAAAGATATCTTTACATATAACTATTCAAGATAAAAATGTTCTACTGCCACTAGACTTAAAATGGTTATAATTGAAGACATTTTAACAATTGGAGAAAATATTTCATCAAAATACATTCCTTTATTTTGTGTAAACCCCTTCACAACAAGTCTAGCCTTGTACCTCTTTTTTCCTCCATATTCTTCCTTCAACATGTATACCTATTTATTCTTCAATGCTCTTGTACCTGCAGGAAACATAAACAAGTCCAAAGTCTAGTTATGTACCAAGGAGTCCATCTCCTCTTTCATGCCTTGATCCCACTTCTTTCGAGTTTTTACCTACATTTCTTCTTCATATCTTTTTGGTTCACCAGAATCGATCAACAATAAATAATACATTGAAGGAGAGTATTGTTTAGGGGGTCTACTTAACTTGGTATATCTTCTAACAACACTAGAAAGAGTTTTAGGTACCTATTTTGGTTGCTTTTTTGGTTGAACATTTTGATTTTATGTGATTTCATCAAGCACTATGTATTTTTTGTTTGCATTTTCCTGTTTCTTTTCTCACAACTCATATTTGTACAAGATATTCTCATTGAATACCACATCTCTACTCCTAAAAATTATTTTATTTTCATAATCCCATAAGTGATAACCAAAATAATTGACTCCATATCTAATAAAAGTACACTTCTTGGATTTTTCCTCAATATTTTTTCTATTTTCTTTATCAATATGGACACATATTTCAAAGCTGAAAGTATTTAGGAATGATTACTTTACCCTTTTTACCTGTCCATGCCTCCTTAGGAATTTCACCATCCTAGGAACTTGAAGGCCCTCTATGTATTAAGTAAACAATAGTATCCATATCTTCTTCCCAAAACTATAATGGGAATCCTACATATAATATCATACTCCTTGCATGCTCCATGATTGTCATGTTCATCCTTTCTGACACACTATTTTCTTTTGGTGTTCCTAGTACCATCTTCTCTCTATGAATCCCATGGTATTAAAAGTAAATATAAAAATCTTTGGTGCAGTATTTTCCTCCATTATCTGATATTAGACACTTCAACTTATTTCATATCTCATTCTCAACCAATGCTTTCCATTTCTCAAAATCATCAAAGACATTCTATTTTTTTTTAATGCAATAAACTTAATTTTTCCTAGTCGCATAATCATTAAAAGTAACATGATAATAAGAACCACTAAGAGATGATGGCTACGTTATTCCCCATACATATGTATGCACAATCTCTAACTTTTCAGTCTTTGTTTTCTTCCCAACTGTAAGAAATATATGTCTCCTCTATTTTCCATAAACACAATGCTCACAAAAAGCTAAATAAACCTACTTCAAATATGGCAACAAATTCCTTGAGTGGAGAATCTGGATTCTCATATCACTCATGTGCCCAAGCCTATATGATGGAATAATGTTGAATCCACTCTTGTGGAAACTAAGTCAATAGAAGGGTTAGTATTACCAATATATAAATACAACATGCCTACCTTCTCTCGTTTTTCTATTATCAATGATACTTTAGTGACCTTCCATGAATTGTCTAAAACTGTAATTGTACAACCTTCACTTTCCAACCTCCCTAATTAAATTAGATTTGTTCTTAATTATGAATGTTTTTCACCTCTTTCAACAACCATTGTTTTCCATTCTATAAGTTTATCTGTATCTTACCCTTTCCAACAATTTTACATGGATTATCATCATCCAAATAAACCTATCCAAAATCACCTTGAACATAGTATTGAAAATATTTCTTATGGGGTATGGAATGAAATGAATCCCCTAAGTATACCACCCAAGAATCAATATTGTTATCTAATGAAAGTTTCAAAGCATATTGCAACACATCACCTGGTACATTTTCTTCCTGATTATTCTCATGTTGTCCATATCCTTATTTTCCTTTCTGATACCAACAATATTTCTTCAGGTGTCCTTTATTCCCACAATGATGGCAATCCAACTTCCCTCTGGATTTGAATTTTCCCTTCTTATACTTCTCATGATTCCTTGGAATATTTCCTCTCTCCCTTTGTCTTCCCCTATTCTCCACAGTCAAAGAATTAATTGATGTCTCAATAGTGATTTTCTGTCACATTTCCTCACTAAGGATAACACCAACAACATCATAAAACTTTAAAGTGTTTGAGCTAAATAAACAATTACTCACCTCCATGACCAAGCCATTCCAACTTTCTGGAAATGAGAACAAATAAAAAAATCCTTGAACTCATCATCAAATTTTACTCCTACAAAACTTTGTTGATTGGTGACCATGATAAACTCATTTATATGATCAACAACAGACCTACCTTATGATATATTCATATTAAATAAAGAATTCATAAGAAATATCTTGTTGGAGGATGATATTTTTTCATATAGTTTAGCCATTGCCTTATCAAATATTTCGTTGTCTTTTCTGTTGAAATATTGAAAGCCGCCGATGCTACCGGGGAAAACCATATTGTTCCTAATGCCTTTATGTCAGAACCTCCCATTCTTTATCCTTCATATTCATATGATTATTTTCTACTCCACTCAAAGGTAGGAAAATATTATTTTGATATGCATAGTCCTCCATTTGCATCTTCCATAACTAGTAGTTTTGGCTGTTAAACTTCTCGACCCTAAAATTTCTTTCTTCCCCCATTTCTCCCACTCGAACTAGGAACCCTCCTTTCACATGATTTTATCAACCAAATACACCTATGAATATAATACAGGTTGTTGGGAATAGGATCACATAGAAATAAATAAAATAAAAAACAAATCAAAATGAATATGGAAATAAAACACAGAAGAACAAAACACAAGAGAGACATTGATGTACATGGTTCACTTGATATGAGCTACGTTCATGGAGAAAAAATCAGTCCTTCCTTTATTCCCTCCATAAAAATAAATGGATAACACCTATGACACATATGATGCAACATACTCTTCACTATCTCATAGGCTCCTCTCTCATTCACAATACTCTCTCTCACTCACACAAATTTTAAATAGGCTTCATTACATATAATCCCATGGGGAAATACCATGGTTTACCCAATACCATGTGACCGTAAACCATCGAAGGTAAACCCATCCCTGACTATAATATAATTCCCCCATAGAATAGGCCGGATTCATTATAAGTAAAAAAATACACCAACATAACTTCTACCATCATATATACAACCTAATAATGAATGGTCTATATTGACTACAAAATTACAATATTTTACAAGGAATTTTTCCAAAAAAAATCTCTTTGGGGGCATTGCCCCCAAACCCCCACAAGGGGGGATCTAATATTTGTCTTTGACCCCCCTAGATCCCCCATCAAAAATAATGGGGGGGAATACCCCCACACCCCCCAGTTAGGAATTGGGATCCAAATGCGGCTGAAACATGACCTCTTAATCAGGATGATAATCAGGCTCCACGACCAACAACCAAACTTTGAGTAGTCATTTGAAGTGCAAAAAAATGCTTTGGATTTTACCAGTGGAAGAGGCTTTTCATAGGAATATCATCGAGTGGTCTATGAGAGAAATAATCTACAATATCATGAACCATAGGTACCCTATCCATGAGACATAATTGACTACAATTGCACATTTCCTACAAGCATGGTGGTTGCACTACTTATTATGAAAATCATTCATTATGAAGTCAGGAAGTATGGAAAAAAGTTACTTTCACACTCAACTAAGGATTTTAGCTAAGAAAGAAGAATGGAAATATTTCTTGGAATATATTAACATGACCACTGGGCACTAACTAGGTAAGTTGAATGTGATAATGGATTCTTTGAGTAGGAAGGCACAACTTGCAGCTTTAGAGGAGGACGCGTTGTCAGTGTCCATGGGTGGATAGGTGTAGGATTCATAGATTTCTGATAAAAGATCAAAGAGGGATTCCATAAGTATCCCACAACTTTGAACACCATAAAATATGTGAAAGATGGCAAAGCGAAGAAGTTTGTGATGGATGATGGATTTGTATACTTTAGTGATAACATATACATGCCTAAGTCATCTAACCTTTGAAAGAAACTCTTGAGGGAGTGTTGTAATTCAATTTAGGTAGGCCACATAGAACAAAGAAAGACAATGGTTTTGTTGGAATGAGGTTAGTATTGGGAACGTATGAGGTGAGACGTGGAAGAATACGTCTAGACTTGTCTTGTGTGCCAAAAAGACAAGGAAAACACCAAAATGTGGTATGATCCACTATAGCCTTTGTTGATGCCTGAGAGACCTTACGAAAGTGTATCTAAGGAATTGATCACTCAGTTTTTGGTTTCACAAGGGTATAATGCGATCATGGTAGTTGTTGACCAATTTTCCAAGTATGTAATATTGATGCCAATGGAGATGCCTTGTGTAGTAGAATAAGTTGTAAAGTTGTTGTTTAATATTTTTGTGAAGTACTGGGGTCTCCCATTGAGCATTGTGTCATACAAAGAAAATGTTTATGGGAAAGTTTTTAATAGAGTTCTTTTGGACCGTTGGAACCAAGCTATTGATGAGTTTAATTTATCATCCAAAAATTGATGGAAAATTAAACATATCAATGGCCTTTTGGAGGATTACCTAAGGAATTTTCTTCATGTAGACCAATCAAATTGGCCAAAGTAGTTGGATGTAGAAAAATTCATTTACTACATGCAAAAGGGTTCCATAATGGGCTATAGTATGTTTGAATTAGTAAAATGGATATCAATTGTTGTGAACCCATAGTGTTATGCAAGGTTACTATGGGCGCAACCCATCAACCTTGGGGTGCATGAAGGGATGGTAAGACAAATTGGAGATGGATCATGCTCAATTGATGAATGCAATGGAAATGATGAAGAATTGTGTGAATCATGATAGGAGGGAGGAAGATTTTCAAGTTGGAGACTTGGTATTACTTAAGTTAGAAAGAGAAAAATTCAAGCTACAAAGTGGAATGTTTGGTGCTTTGAAGAACCATTCAAGGTACTTGAGAAGATTGACAATGTCACTTAAAAATTGAAGCTTCTAGACTGCATGAAATATCACCATTTGGTTTTCCAAATTAGTCACTTGAAGCCTTGTAGGATTGATGAAGGTGATCCTAGAAGAGTTGCATCATTATGATCCCTTGTTTTGATTCAAATGAGTCATACTTGGAAGTGAAAAAGACAATTGCTCATAGAATTGTCCACTTTGGTAAGAATAAATAATTCCACATAGAACTGTCCACTTTGGTAAGAATGAAAGGCTTGATTACTTTTTCAATTAGAAAGCTAGTCATGAAGCAGAGAATAGTTGTGAAAGGAAAGAGGTGTTGTGGCAGCATGAATATGATATTTAAGAATTTAGTAAGCATAAGCTTGAGGCACTTAGAAAAGTGTTGGTTGGGAATTACAGGGATGACAAAAATTTCAGTGGGGGATGTTGTAAGGCCCCTTACTACAAATGGAATTATGCACATTGCCTAGGTGGGCATATAGGGTTGCTACAAAAGATTACAATGCCAAAAGTTTCCTACTCAATCAATGGATGGAATTGTGAACCATTCCATGTTGACTTTATATGAATTTGGATGCCTTAGGTGCATGAGTATAAAATGCAAACACAAGGAGATGAACATCCCTTATCCATTGAAGTTACCCTCGTGCTCACTTGGACACACTGCATAGAAAACTTGTTGATTGAACTGAGTGCAGCTGGGAACACATGTTGGGTGCACTTGTTGATTGAACTGAGTGCAGCTGGGAACACATGTTGGGTGCACTTGTTGGACATGAATAGTCAATGAAAAAGGAACTAAAGGGAGAAAAGTTGGTGAATGTTTTTGTGTTCTTCAGTCCATGCATGCACGCGTTCCATCCTTCTTAATTTGGGAAGTTTTGGACCCAGGGTTCTTCCAAAGCTATCCAATGAAATCCCAAAGCACCAAAATATCAATCCTCGGACAAGACTAAGGAAGGTCTCACCTGAGATGTATATATGATCATAAATACCATAATATATTGTGACAGGGATGAAGGATTAAACATACAAAACATTACTAGAATTGGAATCCATGTAACTCAAGTATGATAACTATTTAGGACTAAGAATTAAAAATATACACACACATATTCAAATCATTCATAATAGACACAGATTAGATCAAAACTACCATATCTTTATTACTCGAAGTATTCCATCACATTAGAGATATACATTGTGTTGAACAGATTCCTATGACATCCAAAAAACTTCATATCATTACTATATTAAATGATGGAAATACAACATAATGCGCCATGTGCCTTTCATTGGGACTTAGATATATCAAAGACAAAATAATATATTCAAAACATCACAATATTACAACAGGCTCAAAGTCAGCTCAAAATTGGTATTTAAGCTAACTCAAATCTCTCAGACTAGCCAAATAGCCAATTGCATGAATAACCAACCAACCAATTGATTGAACTCATGAATTACTGACCCACTCACTTTATGATATTAAAGATCCTTTTTGTATCTTCCGCTACTGGGGAGCATTGTCTCTTTCTTCTCTGATCCACTCACTTATATGATCCAATTGCCTCACACACTTTTGGTGCCTTCCAGTGCTCCACAAAGAGTCTCTATATCGGGTAAATATTAACTTCCTAGCCAAACAATCTTCTATTTTCCCCATGTCATCGTATGGTGTTTTCAATAATCATTTGAAAAGATTTCCTGATGATTCCTTTCTTGATTCTGGTGGGCATCTTCTTGGATTTTGGTGCAATTAAAAAAAATCAAACCAGTGCACACTTGGTAGTACTTACACTTGGTGCAAACAAATTATGGAATTCCTCGTGCAAAACTTATGGCGCGCCACTTTATGGAATTCCTTGTTCATTTCCTTAGGTCCACACAAAACTATGGAATGAGTATGCACAACTTTGTTTGTACCCATCCACAAAATTGGACCCAAAACTTAGGGTGCCAATAGGCCCCCCCCACTATTATCTGGCTCATCCTTGAGCTAGATTTTGAAGTACTAAGGGTATATAGCCAGAGTAATACCAAATCATCGCTCAACAAAACTAACTGTGTGGATGGCCAAACGTGAGTAAGATAAAATCATCAATGTTGACTATAGTTGCAATTCGACTTAGGTCCATGTATAAATAATGCATGTCGCATTTTGAAGGATGGATTTGGTGTGCATGCATCCATATGCTCTCTCTGAACCATTCATTGGTTTTTGTGGAGGATAATAAGGGATTTTCTTAAGGCCTTCCATCAAACACTCAACACTGAAGAGAATTAAGGTGCCTCCTAGAGAGAGTATCGTTCATTGTCTATCTATAGATTTTAGTATGACCAAGTCAAGATAATATCCCTAGCCATTTGACGAGAGGAGGGATGTGGATTTATGGCATGAGGTGAGAAAAGGGGGCTCAACAATGGGTGTGTGAATATGAACAATCCCCGAACATGCATAAGGAGTAGGTATATTGATGACGAAAGATGAGGCCTTTATACATCAATAAAGGGGATGAAGCATGGTATTGATTATATGTAGGGGCCCTCCCTATCAGAAAAGGGGATGAATCATGGAGATATCTAGTAGGGGGAGAGAAGGCAAGTTAGAGATTCTCACTAACAATTGTTGGTATATCATTAAGATACAAATGAACCAGCGTGGAGGGGGAGGAGAAGGGTTAGGCAGGGAAGAACACATCCCTGGACGACTGTGAAATGGGGTCATGATAGCAGTGAATAATGTAGATTATAACTTGGTTTTTCAGGAAACAAATATTGGGAATGGGACATGGAGAATATCTCCAAGGAACTACGTGGAGAACATGTATTTATATCAGGGGGAGTGGGGAGAGAAGAGGGGTGATCAAAATGAGTGCAATGGAGGTGATGGAGGAAATAATACTTAGAATATGGCAATGTAATAGTGCAACTGGAGAGATCCTAATACTGATTAGTTTTCCTGAATATGTGCCTTGTTGAATGAAGCATTGTAACAGATGTCGTACCCATATATTATGGAATGTGTCGGAATTAGATTATTTTGCTCATTCGATGAGTGTATCTTCTAGGAAATCCATTTGATACTGGTGTGAATTGGTAGGCAGAACCTTGAAATTGTAATGATGTTACAGGATCGACCATACCTTCATTTTGGGGATACAACAAGGCTGGATGGCGATCCTATCTACACGTGTGACTGAAGCTAGGTGACATTTGGATTAATTAGACACTCATCATCTTATCAATGGTATGGATGGTGTGTGATTACCAATGATGCTTGGGGATGATTTCCCTAATTATCAATAGGATCCACAGATTGCTACTAGAATCTATTATCGGGATGAGTTCGTACATAATAATAATAGTTTGGAATGAACTTTACATGCGCGAATCTGATTGGCTGGGGGTTCCGTGCATGGTGACTACACACCCCAGTTTGATTCGACCTATTTGTTTATGTGAGTGAAGAGACTCCTAGTGGAACACAATGTGGCCCCATGGGTATACTTTTAGGAAATATTGGCCCGAGGGGCTCAGGATTAGGTGTGTTCAGTTCTAGCATTATCCATTGGTACAGGAGCTCATCAATGATGGAATATATCTCATTTGGTTCTATGATATGGGTGGGAAATGGCTGGATTTCAATGAATGATTATTTGGGGTTCATGAAAGTGTTCATTGTATGTGATGGAAGTGTAGGTGGTTTCGAGGCTAGTTCTTTGAAAAAATTTGGGACTGGTGGTAGAGGGGAATTTAAATATTTACGGTGTGCTTTGCTCATTTTCTTGGAAAACCAACCTCTTGAATAAATATATATGATGTGAGGTATGGTTTCTATAACTTTGAATCATTCACGCATGTCCACCTCCATGGTTACCCATTCACAATAAGGTTCGCGATGTGAATCCCACCATCGCCCAAGGATGTTGACCAACAATGTATCAAGGTCTCAAAATATCATATATTTTGAAATATCCTATATCCATGAAATTAATGTGTCCACCGAATCCAACCCATCATACCAATAAGATTTGATTTCTTCCACACGCAGTTTTGCCGAGACATGTTCCCATCTCCTTGTTGACACTTCGTAAATATTTATTTTCCATATACCTAGGGAATCCTCAAAATCCATGTCATAATATTTAACACTTCTCTAGCTAGATTCTCTATTTGCGGTGGGGTGATGTAGTATTTCCTACACCCCGTGACCTTGTAGATATTTTTAATGCCCGATATCCATGCATCTTCATATACAGGATCATTGTAGGGGTTTCCCTCGTATGGTTTTAGTCACTAGCAAATTTGGGTTATTTTGCGACGAAAATTTCAACACTCTTGCGACGTTATGTCATTGATATTACGATGAATATTGAGTCTATGAAACATCGTTTTATGGAACGTGGTAATTTCGACAAAATTGAACTAACATCGCAAGAGCAAAGACCCTACAAAAATTCTAACAATTGCGACAAAAAAAGAAATATCATCGCCAAAACGACAATAAAGGCAAACAATGTGAAACCAACTTTTTGTCTCAATTGCGACGACCTTTGCGACGAAAAATTTAGTTGTTTCTGTAGAAAAATTGTCGCATAAAGTTAAGTTGTCATCACAAGGGCGATGACATCTTTTCATTGGTCATATTGCAAAATTGTCGCAGCAAGTTTAGTTTTCGTCACAATTGCGACGACAACTTTTTGTTGGTCATATAGCAAAATTGTCACAGCAAGTTAAGCTGTCGTTGCAAGTGCGACGAGAAATTTTCGTTGGTCATTTTGCAAAATTGTCACAGCAAGTTTAGTGTTCGTTGCAAGTGAGACGACAACTTTTCGTTGGTTATATAGAAAAGTTGTCGTAGAAAGTTGAGTTGTTGTCACAATTGTGACGAACAATATTTATTTAAAAAAAAATTAAAACATTATTTTAGGCTGTAATTTTAATATTAATATTACCATTTTAATATTCATATTACCATATCCTCCAAGTGGAACATGGTTTCTCCTATAATTCCTTGGATAATGGGGATGGGTCTCAATGCCTTGATAATGTGCATGATAATTAGTGGTATGTGGATGCCATTAGAAGGTTTTATGAATTAGGGATGGGTACTAGATCCTTGACCATGGTTGGGTCAGAAGTCGAGGGAATTAGGATCTAAGTTAATATTCTTGATCTAATAGGCCATGATCAAGGCCTCAAACTACAACATAGTTCCTTTAAAGTGAATCTTTGTCATATAAGTAGGATATGGGTATAATACTGAGTTTTTTCATAGTAGGAATGGGTCTCAAGGACTTTACCATAACAAAGGGAGGACAATAAGGGCATTATTCCATAAATGGATTTGTAAGGCTCAATATCCATGAACATCACCTTCAACATAATCCATTTAGATGAAATATTTTGCACTAGGGACATGTGAATTAAGTAATTAGCCATGGTCAAGCAAGGAAAATAAGGCCCTTGGGTCATTTATATATGAATCCTTTAGGGATTAAAGGACATAATCAATGCCCTAAACCACATAACATGTTGTCTATAGGGAATCATGAACCTTTGAGTGAGATATGGGTATTGTTATAATATTTTGTGCATCAAAGATGGCTATGAAGGATTTAACCATGGTTGGGGGATAAATCCAAGAAATTAGGCCTTGA
>SNQJ01S0005893.1:228358-249050 GCA_010110895.2 Picea sitchensis | reverse complement strand
TTAGAGGGCAACTCTAACTTTATAATTACAAACAATCATGCAAAATTAGTGTATACTATAACAAACATTCAAACAATATATATACATACATATATATATATAATTTTATATAAAATTGACAAAATAAAAAAAGATAATGAATATATAGCTAATTACCATGGGACGGTATTCATTTGATCTGCCATCAATGTGACCATATTCCCTACAATGTTTTGTAGTTGTTTCTATTAAAATTCTTACGGGACGTCTGAGGCAACATTTTTTACAAGGGAAATAACATCTACCATCATCCTTTTCACCCGCTTTAATTTTATCCCCACCTCTAATAACATTCTTCCACATTCTTCCACACAAAAATACCCTTTCAGAACCATCATTGTTATAGCAATATTGTTGCAACATCTTTAAATTGTCAAATATTTATAGTCGAATTTTAGGTCACTATCGTCGCACTTGGGATGACAGTGACCTAAAATATTTATTTTTTTACCTATTTATTTTAGGTCATTTTTAACGGTCAATTTTAAGGTTAAGTCATACGTCGCTCTTGCGACGAACAAAGTATATTCATCGCTCTTGTGATGAACATTGACCATAATAATTTGGTCAACNCAACCTACATGTGTCGAGATTGCAACAAATACGGGGTGGATTTAAAAAACTTGAACTTTTTCTCTTGTATGTTGCGACGAACGAGTATTTTCGTCACAAGTGGTCGTCGCAAAATTTTCAATATGTAGTAGTGAGTGGTGCAACCATACACAGGGTGTCAGTTTCAAAGGACATCTGCCTCTTCTTCAATTTTAACACCGCATTATTTCCAAAGGCTTGGTCAATTCCCAACAATGCAGGATATGGATCAAACTCATCCATGATCTCAATGAATTCAAAGTCAGAATTTTTTTTCACTTCTTTGATGTTCACTTCCACTTGCTCCAACCGGCCTATGGGATAGATCTTGTATTGATTGGAAAACCAGAGCTGGATGGGCGACCACACACACTTAGTTTTACCCATTAGTTCCCAATATTTCTTGGGTAAAATGTTCACATCAAATCCTATATGCAACATGACTCCATCCATGTCGTACCCACCAAGCTCTGTTGTCATCTTGAAATCTCGGCCAATGCACTTTTTCTTGTGGACCCAGTAGACATCCCTTTCTAGTAGTGGAGCCGATATGGTGGTCTCCTCTCCATGTTCTTTCATGTAATAAGTTAACATATGGGTCAACTTACTTGCAACTTTTGGATATTTAAGCAAGCACAAAAAGTACTTTAAGAAGATATTCATTTGATCTCTTGCTTCTTCCATGCCACCTAATTCATGCATGGCTTCTGCACATGTTGTGTATTGCAAATATTCATGGTGTTGGTCTTCATAAGAATTTTTATCAGCAAGTCACAACGTAGTATGTCTGCATGCTTCTTCTATCGATATTTAGGTTACATTCTGTATTTTCTCATGCACGCAAGCATCCTCCAAATATCTTTGAATCACATTCTATAATTATTCATGCACATGAGCTTCTTCCAGTGACCTATGCATCACCCACTACACATCTTTGTGGATCCATTATTCCTCTAATGAACTTTTTGTCACCCTTTGCACTTCCTCTTAGATATATGCCTCTTCAAGAGACCTTTGAGTTGCATGTTCAACTCCTCACGCACTCTTTATTCTTAAAGGGATCTATGTGCCTTGCATAGACTACTTCTTCTTAGAAGCATCAAACTTAGGAGGTAGTTAGAGAGCCTTCCTAATATTTCCATCTGGTTTTTGGCCCGATCCTTCACAGTGCTTGAAGTTTTCCCTTGTCTTTTCCCCTCTGCGGGTTACCGCCCCCCTATTCTTATTATTTTTTGTGTGTGGCTCGGCATGCACCATGTTAAAATTGGTCTTCTTATCCTCCCACATATTCATTAAGTTGGGATAGTCCTTGGTTACATTCTCAGAATATAAAAATATGCACAGAGTACATGTGGCTTAGTGCATAATCGTGAGACATGACCAATATCACCACAATTGAAAAATGTGGGGGTTCCACTACCTCCTCCACCATATTTGTAGCCATGAACATGCCCATATCCACCTTAGGGTCCTCCTTGATATCTTTCTCTGTCAGTGTCATCGCGCTAACCACCCTTTTTCTCCTCTTGTACCCAAAATACATCCCTGATGTTGTCTTGCATTAACTGGAGGGAGCATAAGCTATTAACATCATGGCCAATGGATTTACAAAACTCACAAAATGGGGTGTCATTAATTGTTTGATACTTCTGTAATGTGGGACAGTGGGGTGTCACATGGCCCCACTATCTATATATTTCACACCATTCTCATTGTCTAGATGGAAATGGACTCGACATGCCTATCACCACATAATTCAGAAGGACCGAGAACTAGTCTCGATGATGCCCCTCTAAACTACATGTAGTGATGTAGGAGAATCAACACCCCCCCCACCNGTGTAAAACGACAGGGACTTTTGTGTGTTGTTCTGATATTGTTGTTTCGAGCAATCTTAGGGATAGATCAAATCTAAAATATTATAATCCTTATTGTCTTGTATTTATTCTTGTTGTATTGACTATTATAAATATAATCTCGTGGGCATGAGTTGAGATAGGTCAGTTACAATGTAGATCAGGCTGAGAGAGTGGCCACATCTTAAGGAGACCATATCTTGTAAACCAAACCAAATGGGTTGAATTCGATCGTAATGAAACTATGTATTTTGTGTATCCTCGGGTTTTAGGTTTTATGTATTAATTATATGTGTTTAGCCTTATTAATTTTGTTAGTTGGAATATGTGTGAGTGTGGAGGAGAGAGGTCACTAAGACATAGATTTGAATCCTTGAGGAACAATGAAAGCATGTGTTATAGGAGAAGTGAAGTCACATTCTAGCATGGAGGAAGATCGATCATTTATTATTGGAAGGATCAATGGTGATCCAGCTCAAGAAATATTGCATAGGATATCCAACTATTGGTCGACATTGTGTGACTGAGGTGGAGATCCATTCGTTCAGCTTTGTGAGATATCGATGATGGAGTTTAATCCATCGAATCATAGATAATTATTCTGAAAGGCATCAGTCTGATAGACCTAAGGAAAATACTTATCAACCCGATGACAAAGATCTATTTGGAGCGACCTAGATCGATGGATATAGGAGGAAGACATGGTATTTTTCTATTGGACCAAGTTGTCAGAGTGGCCACAGCTTGTCGGATTCCAGATCCATTAGAGTGAGACTAATTCAAAACACTCCATTTGATAAGAGAAGTCCTACCAGTCAATGTGGTCCTAGCACATTGGAGTGTTTCCAATTGGTCAGATTGACCCACATTATTGGAGTCCGACAAGAGAAGTCCAATGGTCTATGGGGATTTAAACCCTCTATGCTATGAGCATTGGGTCATAGTATGAGGTCATATGGAATATCTCAATAGAACTCTAATGGATTGATCCACGAGACATATAGAAAATAGAATGAGACTTGTATGTGATAATGGTGAATGGTCATATCACTATGATGGTTGGGGAACGACAACATATTGAGGATAATGAGATTCCTATGAACTTCATAAGGAGAGGATAATTTGAATACTTTGAGATGTGATCTAGGGTGCATTTGAGAGAGATTGAGAAGTTTTATTGCTATCAGGGATGTGATCAGTTCATGTGTGGGCCAAATAACCCATAGGTCTGAGGATCGAATTCAATGATCTTCATGACCCCCATAATTGATCTTCATCAATTGGTATCAAAGAGAAAGACTTTGTTAGTGGAGGACCTTGAGTCTGATTGCATAATGTGAAAGAAACTAAACTTCTAAGGCTTCCATAAGAGTTATTATAACTATGATCCTATGGAATTTGGACCTGGCAGGTCTCCATCAAGTGGTATCAGAGTAGGTAATTTTTACCTACTTGTGAGTGAGTAGATGCAAAATATAGAGAAGAGAAGAGGATGCTCAGAGATGTTCTAAGAGGAGAGAACCAATGATACCAAAAGGTCAAGCTCATGAGAAATATTGATGAGGCACTGGGTAGCAAGTGCAAAGGCTTGCTACAAAGGAAAGTCTTGGTTACAACTCACTGTTGAGAATGAGGAGAAGCTCAACATTATGATGGAGTGATACATTAGGAAAAATAATACCATAGGTTTAAGATGGAAGAAACAATGAAGACACTTGATCATGAGATCATGATTATTTTCTACCGTGGGAATCTGATGTAGGAGCATCAACCCCCCCAAATCAGATTTGTAATCTTGAAGCTTCTAGAAGGTAGACATGGCCAAGAGGATGTGATTTCCTCGATATTTTTGTAAGACGATAGGGTTTGTTGTGTATTGTTATGATATTGTTGTTTCTAGTGATCTTAGGAATAGATCAGATCTAAAATAATCCAATCCATATTGTCTTGTATTGGTTCTTATTATATCTGACGTTATAATGTAAGCCTAGGAGCACGAGTTGAGAGAGGCTAGTTATAATGTATATCAAGACAAGAGAGTGGCCAGGGCCTGAGGAGCCCATATCTTCTAAACCAGGCCAAATGGGTTGAATTCGATCTTAATGAAACTGTGTATTTTGTGTATCCTCGAGTTTTATGTTTTATGTGTTAATTTGGTTTGTGCATCCCTGTTAATTTCATGAGTTGGAATATGTGTGAGTATGGAGGAGAGAGGTCACTAAGGTGTAGATTTGAAGCCTTGAGGAATAGTGGAAGTGTGTGTTACAAGCGAAGTGAATTTTCATTCCAGCAAAGAGGAAGATCGATTGTTGATCACAGGAAAGATCAATGATGATCCAGCTCAAGCGATATCACATAGTTAATCTACTTATTGGTAGATATCATGTTACCAATGTAAAGATACAACCATTTATCTTCGTGAGAGATCAATGGTGGAATTCAATCCATCATATCAGAGACATATATTCCAAAAGTAAATAGTTCGATAGACCTAAGGCAAAGCCTTATCAAACCATGAAAAAGATCTATTCAGAATGACCCAGATCGGCAGAACACGTAGTAGTGTTCTATTGGATCAAGTAGTAAGAGTGGCCATATCTTTTCAGATACCAAATCCATCAGAGTGAGACTACTTCCAAACAATCTGATAAGAGAAGTTTGACTAGTCGGAGTGGTCCCAACACATCAGATTGTTTCCAATTGGTCGGAGTGATCCACATTATTATATTCCAACAAGAGAAGTTTGATGGTATATGGGGAGTTAAAACCTCGATGCTCTGAGCATTGGGTCATATTCTGAGGTCATATGGAAGAGGAAAAGAGAAATTTAATGGATTGATCCACAAGACATCTATCAAATCGAATGAGACATGTATGTGAGAATGACGAATGGTTATAGACATATCATGGTTGGGGAATGATAGTGGATCAAGGATAATGAAGTTCCGATGAAATTTATATTTTGAGGCTAAGTTGAAGACTTTGAGATATGATCCAAGGTGCATTTGAGGGAGATTGAGAATTTTCATTTTTGTCAGGGATGTGATCACTCCACATGTGGGCCAGATAACCCATAGTTATGAGGATCGAATTCACTAATCTTTGTGACCCCCCAAATCGATCTTCATCACGTAGTAAACCATACGTCTCATGCATGACCTTATCCTTGGACAGATATTGCAACTGTATTTTTAGGTTGGCAAGTTGCGATTGTTCCTACACCAACGTAGTCAATGTCTTTGTGCCTTTTGCTGTGGCTTCCAAGCGCATCGTGATCTCGAGTACCTTGTACCGATTAGTCACCTTTTGCTACGTGAGGAGGACTCATATATGGGGGATAAACCCCACAATTAACTAATCTCTATGTCGCACATCCTGGATCTAGAACATTAGCCTATTCAATAATATTTTGAACCGTTGCTCATAATCCCAGACAATTTCTCCTTCCTTCTGCTTTATACCCTTGATTTACATAATGCATTGGGATTCTAAATTCGAATTTTGAAACTCCTAAAGTATATCCTGATTGATATTTTCTAGGGACCTTTCATGTCCTACCAGTGCAAAATATTTGTATTTCATGTGCCACGTCAGGGCCCTATCCCTAAATGTAGTCTCTAGTTGTGCAATCTTAGCCACATCATCTATAACTCTCTTTACATACCATATTGCTTCATAGGTAAACCAATGTTTCTCTAAATCATCATTACCCATTGCATGGAGCATGGGAAACCTTAGTGTACTATCTTGGTTTTCAATCATCGAACTAGAATCAGTTCTTCTTTTCTTACTGCTATTGGGTGGATCCTTCAACACCACTATCACTTGGGGTAAAGTATTGCTGACTTCACCTTCTTCTTCACTTGTCTCATCAATTATGTCATATTTTTCTCTTTCTTCGACTCCAATATCTTCACTAATTGTTGTGTTTTATTCTTGATTAAAAATGCAGAACGAGGGTGGTACAAAGGGGGGTAACACCATATTCTTCTAAAACTTCTGCTTAGGTTACCCAAAGATCTATCTACTTGCAGCTTCACAATACCAAACAACAATATCAACTTATCTCCCCCACCACTAGGGGAGCCTCCATATTCCTTTTCTTTTGGAGCACTAACAATCTATGCCTTCTCTTCTTGTGCACCACAAATGTGTGTTCTTTCATCTGATCTTATCTGTGCACACCTACTGCATGCTTCATCTCTTGGTCTGATTTATGCACTACCACCTTGCATAGAATCACTCTCTCCACTCATCACATGACTTTTTTGTGTGCCATCCTCTATCCTGCTCAGAGTAATACCACTACGTTGAGTGTCAAATTCTCTTATAATTTGTGCCTCATGGTACTATGCGAAAAAATTATCTTCTTGTCAACAGGTAACTGTGTGACGCTTCCTCCTCTAATTTTATCGATGAACTACAAATTTTCACCCACACACCACACTTATGCACTCTCTTATATATTAATGTTGCGGCATACCACAACAACCAAAGGTTATAGGATTCATCACCTAGGCCCTCACTACCACTACTTTCACTACTAGTATCTTCAATGTCAAGCCTCTTCGCAGGCCTGTCTTCGCCTGTGCTCCACTTTGGCGCAATATCCTCTCCCACACCACTTCCTTGTGTGAGTTTCCTCTTCATTATGGGCCCAACACATTGTTGTGCGCCCTTGGATAACTCTTATCTATTGGATATTTGCAACTTCAGGTAGTAATTCTCCAAAAGAAAGTACAAGAAAACCTATCTATACCATTACAAGAAGCTCGAGGAAGAAATTGGAGACCTAAGAAGAGAAGTCGTCCCCACAGGAAATTAATAATAAAATTGAAGACCCATAAATAAGAAGTCGACCCCAGACTGGTGCCAAAATTAGTATAAATACAAGACTGGATCGTTTCATTTTAAAAGTCAGACAACTCCTTTAGTTGTGTGCACAAAGCAGTTGCAACTGCAGCTTTCGGCCATTTTGCTATATCTTGGTTCTGGTTGTCTTAGATAGTGCACCACACTTGGAGAAACTCTTTATTGGTTATTCTTGGTCATATTATTGAGGATATAGGTCTTAGTGATGCTAGCCTTGGGGAAGATCTTCTTTGTATGGTATTTTTTCTATTGATGGTGATGTACTAGTAATATCCTGGACTAAATTATTCTAGAGAAAGGTTGATGGCTTTTCTCCCAAGTTTGGGTTTCCCAGGATAAATTATTGTGTTCTTGTGTATACTGTGCATGGTTAATATTTTTGGATATTTTTATTTCCACTACATTATTATAGTTGATATTTTCAGTGTATAGTTATTCTATGATAACTATTGTATGAAAGTGTATCTTTTTATTAATCATAATACAATAACTATCAAGAGTTGAGAATCATAAAACACCAACATGGTTTTAGAGCTAGTTGAAATATTTCCAGTTGCAGTTACCAGTTACAATTGGCAGTTCCATTCGCCAGCTACAGTTGTAATATGCCATTTGTGCAAACCTAGAGATTAGAAGACAACCTAGATGGTGCTACAAATTTCAAAGGTATGAACTTATATATGTTTTCAAGTTATATCATTTATCAAAGTATGTGGTTTTTTGCAGGGGATGTACAAATGAAATTTGTCCAAGAAGTGACAAAGGGATCCTAGATCTAGTGCATTCATAGGAATAGTGCACCCTCCTTAGAAATTAAGACTCCAGGTTTTCATATCAAGTTTGATATTTTTATATTGCTTCATCTTAAATAAATATTGTAACCAGGAAAACATCCTTTAGAGTTCTATTACTATTGAATACTTTTTTCTATTAAATGTTTAGTGACACTTCAAAATTGTTAGTAAAATAATCATTATGTAAATTTTCATTGTTTGTTGCTCATGATGCACTTGTTTGTAATACATAATTTATCTCCTCTAGGAGATGTTATCGGTTGTTGTCTTTGTCCCAGGAAGGTTACTATGGAGGTCACAACACTAGAAAAGTGTTTCTCTTGTCTTTTGTTCTTGTTTTGTTCTAGGCAAGTTACCATGGAGGAATGATTGGTAACAACACTAGTTACCATTTCCCATTTTTTTTATTCTTGTTCCTATTTCATTATCATAAAAATATTGTTCTTGTCTGCTATTTTTTGTTATTGTTCTTATTATTCGCAGGTCGCAGGTGATAGCTCTAAGAGGGAGATATAGTGATAGTTTCAAGAGGAAACATATTAGATGGTCTCTAGTTTGATACATGGAGCAGGTTATCTAGACATGGAGTTGTATAAATGACAATATACATCCATATGTTGAAGGTGAAGAAGAAAAAATTAAAACCTTCCAAGAAGAAGCATACTTTTGTGGGATACAGAGTGTTCCACATGGATATTGATGAGGAAGATCAGGTGGCTACAATAGAAGTGAGGCAGATGGACCAATCTGGTACCAATTCAAATGAATTTATACTTCATAGGGAGTCAACCCTCAGGATCCTATAGGGAGGAGTAGCCTCCGAGGATAGTTCATTGGATATTAGACCTCAAAAGACGCAGAGGGAGAATATGGCTCTAGATATTGCATAGACTTAGAGGGAGAATGTCATGCCAAGATCAATGGATACTTGATGAGATGGGTTTTAACAAATAATGTATAGATTAAGATTGATCTTAGAGAGATTCAGTTGGATGAGAGGGAGAATCAATCATTTAGAGGGAGTTCCCCCCTCAAGTTCAGGTGGGAGAGATACATTTTCCAGGACTGAAAAAAAGGTTTCGTGATTTGAGGAGGCTTTGAGGAGATGTGAGATATCCTGAGAGGATACACTTATTTGAGTGCATATTTCTACAGTGACAAAGGAGGAAACTGGTCAGGAGGACTGGGTATGGATTTTGTCTCAGTCACAAAGGGAGAAGTCAATGAGACAAACTGGATAACATGAATTACTCCAGTGACAGAGGGAGTTGGCCACAGAGTTTGAGATAGAGGATCCTATCCAGATGTACCCTTGGGATTAGAGGTATGATGAGATCGTATGATATCTTCCTCATCCAAGGGATACTGATACGATTCGATATGATGGACAACAAGTCCATGAATACACCTATGATAAAAAAAATCCGAATAAGATAAGTGATTCTTCTTCAGATTCAGATTCATATTTGGTGGATCCCATGATGTACACGCAGTAGATTAGATCCATGATGTACTTGGTTAATGCTAGGCTAGATATTTTCTTTGCAGTGAGCACCCTGAGCTAGTATTTGGTTGAAGCCAAGAAATTTCCAGTGGGTGGCAGCGAAACATGGTACAGTTGGATATGGTTTGTCTCATGTCATTAAGTGGGGTTGTAGAGATATAAATATTCCAATTGAGCAGGAGTGTAGTATATATATTGAAAACCTTAGGTTGTTTCTTCATCTTAGAATTAGATATGATTTCTGGGATATTGTACTATGTTGCCATTGATGTCAAAGGGTTGATTTCAAGTATTGTCAAGTGATGTACTTGTATCATTGATGTATTGCTTGTTGGATTATGTTTTCATTGTTGTAATTGATGTCATAGGGTTGATGTCAAGTGGTGTCATAGTGATGTGTTTTCATTGATGTCAACGTTGATGTCAAAGGGACGTGTATCATTGATTTCATGTCATGGTTGATAGGAAGTACCAAATGGATGAACTCCAAAGTGGTCCCCTTATGGTGCAAGCCCTCATGGGAAGACTCTTTTGTATAAATTTCTCAAAGTGGTCCCCTTATGGTGAAATCCCTCATGGTCAGATGCTTTGTAAAGTCAAAATGGTTAAGTGTTTGAGTAATCCTAGTAGTGTGGTTAAGGAACCCAAGTTTGGTTGAGGAATAATGTAATGAAGATCAGTGAATTTGTAGGTGAGACTATTATAGATGGATAGTACATGTCGTTCCATTTCCAGTGATATGTGGTATGTCACGTAGTTCCACACGATTGAGGATATATGGATTAGTGAAGTTGGAGAATGCTCATGAGATATCTAGAAGCCCCTAGAAGGTCAAAGATGTCAATTTATTCTAGAAGCTCCTAGAAGACGTTTACTAGTCAAAGTGGTTGAAACTAGGAGTTAATCGTGGGTTAAGTTGTTGCAAAAATAAAATAATTAAAAATAAATTAGTTGCAACTAGAAGTGGTGAGATCACTATTTGTGGACAAAGTGGTTGTAAGTGGAAAACATGGTTAGAAGTGGGTTATCCCTAAAAGAAGGAAGTTGGTTAGAAGATAAATCATAGAGAAATCTACTTGGGGAGTATAAATAAGAGAACAAAGGTATCTTATAGAAATGATTTATGAACATAATTGAATATCCATTTGTGAAAGTTTATTTGGGCAATTATTATTGATAGATCAAATTCACGGCAGAAAAATCACAAAATAAAAATCACTGAAGCAAAACTGCGATAGCAATACTGCGGTAGTAGAATCGTGGGAGAGAAACCACAAAAAAAAAATCATGGTAGCAGGATCGCGGCAGCAAAACCACGATAGAAAAGTTGTGGCAACAAAATTGCGACAACATAATTGTGGCAAAATAATCACGACAACATAATCGTGCTAGCAGAACCGCAACAGAGGAATCGTAGCAACATAATCGCGGAAACAAAATCGTGCAACATAATAATGGCCAGAGAAATAGATCCATAATAGATCCACAACTACAAGAAGAAAAAGGTATGGTTTTTATATGTGTAGTGTTGAATCTATGAATCTCGTTCAGGGTTTGGATTGTAAATTTGTTGGATTCCCTCTTGGAAGTTTAGGGATTCCTATAGAGTTTATCTCAGGTAGATCTACTAAAGTTTAGTACTGGTTCATATCTGGTTATATTGGCATAATCTTTAATGCATGGTTGGAGTCTATTTATGAGAGATATAGTACATCTTGTTTGAGGTATGTTTTGTGAGCTAGGGTTTATCTCTTGAGATGGTATTGGTTGTTCAATATTGTTGCATATATCATATTTATTGAGGCATACAATTGGAATTTTTTTGTTGGTATTTGGAATATGGTCTTCATGTTTTATTTGTGATCATGAGCATGAGATCCATGAGATTAGATCTGATTTAATAGAGGAGACAAGTTGATGTGATAGGATTTTGTGACAGGTTGTGTTGTGCATATTTGATGCAGTTGTGATGGTACAAGTCATGTGAGTGATTGATGTACATGATTGATCATACAGGTTGATTGGTACAAATTGTGATAAGTTATTGGTACAGGTTGGACAAATTGTCTTCTGTCTACAAGCTGGGTCTTGTACTTGAGGGTTAGATTCTTCACATCTAAGTTGGTGTTGAGATATATAAGTTGGGTCTTGTATTGAGAGTTGGTACTCTCTTGGAGTTGGTGCTATTTTCAGTTGGTGTTGATAAACCCCGAATATTGTAGTCTCGTGTAACAACACAATACAAAATATTACACATAAATCTGGTGTTCTTTGTGTTTATTATGGTGATGGTTTAATGTTCTTTATTATTGATGAATGGTGTTTTTATATGAAAGTAGCTAATTGCAAATGAATAATAATATTTTAAGTGGTTGCTAACTAATTTTTGAAAGAAGTGTAAAAATATCCCTACACTGATTCACCCCCCTCTCAGTGTGGTCGGTGTGTCCAACACATGATAAGCTAAATGAATTCTTCTATAGAACTCAGTATAGCAGAGATGAAGTATGTCACAACCAGTATCACAAGTCGTGAATTGGTGCAACTTCATAAGATTCTTCGAGGACTTCATCTGAGACATGGTACAGAAGGGAGAAATGAATCTACAATACTTATCCACATATGAGAATATTGCATATATCCTCCTAGAGTAGCCATGATGATTTGGTTGAGGAGGATGATACACAGGATTATCCAAGTTTATTTGGCTAGTGATGAGTGTTGATGTTTCAACATCAGGAAGACATTCTCCCAGATTGGTCATGCACGGGGCTATGCTAGTGTTGATATGACCAAGGGAGAATGATTCATTCACTCATAGGGCCATGATAGTGGTGAATGGATCAGATATGTTGATGTTCTCTGGGCTATAACATTGGGCAGATGTTATCCCAGATTGGTCATGCATGGGGCTATGCTAGTGTTGATATGACAAAGGGAGAATGATTCATTCACTCATGGAGATCTTCTAGTGGTGAATCAGCCAGGTATGTTGATAGCATCAGTAAAATTTTATCCCAGATTGGTCATGCACGGGGCTATGCTAGTGCTAATATGACCAAGGGAGAATGATTCATTCACTCACGTGGCTTTGCTAGTGGTGAATGGACCATAACATTGGGAATATATTATCCCAGATTGGTCATGTACGAGGCTATGCTAGTGTTGATATGACCAAGGGTAAATGATTCATTCATCCACGAGGCTTTGCTAGTGGTGAATGTGCCAGGTGTAGTCCTTCTCCTATTAAGGAGTGGATGGACTAGAGATTCTATCATATGCACATTCTGGGATGGAATCCATGTGTGGAGATGGAACATCAACATGGCTCATGAAGACAACCTTTCTATGAAAGAAGAAACACAAGTATGGAGAATGTCTCAATTTTTGAGAGGGAGTGTTGGATATTTTCAACTTCGGGTAGTCATTATCCACAAGAAAGTACAAGAAGATACATATATACCATTAAAATAAGCCCCATGATGAAGTTGAAGACATGGGAAGAGAATTTGTCCCCACGAGAAATTAATAATAAAATTAAATACCTAGAAATAAGAAGTCGACCCCAAAATTTCGCCTAGATCAATATAAATATAGGACTAGCTCATTTCATTTTGATGGTCCGACAACTCCTTCTGTAAGTGAATAAGGTAACTGCATCTGCAGTTTTTGGAAATTTTTCTATATCTTGGTTTTGGATGTCTTGGAGAGTGTGCCACATTTGGAGAAGCTATTTCTTAGCTTTTCTTGATCATATTATTGAAGAGCTAGGTCTTGGTGATGCTAACCTTGGGGAGGATATTCTCTGTATGTTTTTTTGGTTATTGATGGTGATGTATTGGTAATATATTGGACTGAATTCTTCTAGAGAAAGGTTTTTTGGTTTTCTCCCAAGTTTGGGTTTCCTAGGATAAACTCTTGTGTTCTTGTGTCTACTGTGCATGGTTAATATTTCTAGATCTTGTTATTTCCACCGCATTATTATAGTTGGGATTTTCAGTGTATAGTTATTATATGATAATTGTTGTATGAAAGTGTATCTTGTTATTAATCATAAGAAAATAACTATCAAGAGATGAGAATCATAAAAAACCAAAATTCTATACCCCTCTTCTCTACTTTCTCTCTCATCTCAACTCTTCTTGTGTATCTCTCGACTCTTTTTCTCCTCTGCTATTCTGGGTCCATTCCAGTACTCACCTCATCTCAAAAAATCCTTGGATCCTCCTTAATGGATCCATATTTTAGCTCTTTTCCCCCCACATTTTCCAAACCCCACCCCCCAATGGTAGGGGGTTTACTCGTTCATCCTATCAGGATCCATGCACACCATTCTTCTTTCTACAAACAACATCTTGATCCAAGGTGGAATTTATTCTAGATTTTTCTTCCTTGGAACTTCTTCAAACTTTCTTTCATCCTCACTGAAAGAATGAATTTATTCTATAGAAAACTCAACAATATAGCCTTCCTTCACCCAAGTGAACCAAAAATCAATAGCTTGAGTCCACTTGTTATCCAACACCTTTAATTTATCAAGATTGGATTGATCCTAAACTATTGGCTCCACTGGTAATGCAATCAATTTGAGTTTATCTTGTCTCTTTAACCATTCATGCAATAGACATGGAAATTCTACGAAGAAGAGCTCATGCATATCCAAGTAAATATATCTACCTTTCCATTCCTTCACGTTCACGCACAATCCTTGCATCTCTTAGATGGAAAACTCATCTTCGTTTGCTTATATCTAGTCATGAATATCCTCAGAAGGTTGCCAGCTCATTTTTCTTTTCCTCCATCAATCTCAAAAAGACTCTAGGTCCTGGCAATAGAAACATTTTTTGGGTGTTCTCCTTCGGTCCATGCTTGTGCGACCCTGTCATTCTTAACACTATGGAGTTTTTGTAATGTCCCCAAGGCCAAGCCCAGTTGTAAATATTGTTTAGGAAATGAGTTGTAAAAATGTTTTATAGGCTGGTGAGACAAGTTTATATAAGTTGGGGGGCTTAAGTGATTGTTAGGCCAAAGAGCCTAAGTGCTAAAGGCCAAGAGCCTGATTTTGTACATGTATCTATGCACATTATTAATAAAAATATAAACACCACCGCGTGCAAACCGACCATGATGAATAAGTGATGGGGGACTAAGCTTCCACAGAGTGGGAAAGGGATTAGGGGTTGGAAGGTGGGAAAAGGGGTCTAAGCGTGGAGCATAGGGGATAAACCTAGGGGCTTAAGTCCTTGGGGAATAATATTTTAATATTATTCCAAAATACATCTGAATATTATGTTTTATCCTAAGTTCTTTTTGGAAAGAAAAGCAACTTCCAAATGGAAGGAACACGTGCTAAAGGAATGCATGCAGTGGCGTGGGTGACAAGTGTCAACCCAAGCGCATGCAAATAAAATGGCTGAGATGAGCCGTGATGGGGGGTTCTGCCTCCATTCTACCCAACTGTTTGAACGTGTGTCCCATCTGACCTCTGCAAGAATACCTTAGTGCATCCTTGAAAGACAAAAATCCTGTGTTGATTTCTGAGATAGTCGGTACATCCTCTGTCTGAATAGTTTGAGCCTGTACGTGGAAGATCTGTACCCTCGGCGCAATCCTGAAACCAAAACTGTGAGTCTATCTCGTGATTGTGGAGCCTGTTTGGAAGCCTATGTTTGTTTTCCCAGTTGGTTGTTGTGGCCACGCAGTGCTAGACTATGCGTGGATTTCTAGCCAATATAAGTCCATGCCAAGCTTGTGTGTAACCTCTCTCCAGGTGAGGGAGGTGATTGTTGTTGGAAGAGGCAGGTTGTCAGGCCTGTGAGTAACCCTTTTCGGGTGAGAGAGTTTGTTGGGAAGTGGTTTCTTACAGAGAGTGTCCAACACCACCTTCAGTCTTTGAGACTTCCTGATTTGGCCTGTTGTCGATACCCAGAGAGGGAGGTGTATCACCGATGGACTATGCTTGTGAAGGTGTATACTCCCAGGTGGAACAGGCATGTGGGGAATGAGAGTCCGGGAGTAGTGGGCGTAAGATGGCATCCTAGGAAGAATCCTTCCAGTTGTTCTATGTTGTTTTCCCTGTAACCTCAGCCTAGCCTAGGATTCCTTGCCTAGGGGTGGAGCTTAGTCCCAGCTCGGGGGTGACCCACTACTGAGCTTGATGAGCAGCATGGTCTAAGGCTCGGAGGTTTGTGGAAGGCCTTCACATGGTTGGTGGAATTACCATCGTTTCAAAGATAAGTACCAGACTATGTTTTAATTATGTTTTGCATGTCTTTGTATTTATATTTATCATGTATTCTGTTGTGCATATGAATTAATGTTAATTCCATGGATTATTTATGTCAGCACTAATTTTGTGCTGACTCTGAGTTTAAATGTGTTTAACCTGTTTTAAATGCATTTTATTAATTAAGCACAAAATGATGTTGTTCCGCAAAGTAGCGTCTTCTCAGCCAGTGGGTTGGATGACGGCCAGGGGAGCATTACAGAATGGTATCAGAGCCAAGGTTTCGACGCCGAGCCTAGATGGGCCAGTTGAGTGGCCTTTGGACCGAGGGTTTAAGGAGAAATTGTGTCTGGAGGACCAATTTCAAACCCCGAAATGTTCCTGAGTGTCAAGGAGTCACTTGACCGTTTTACAAAGCTCAGGAGGTGTAGCGGTGTTATAAAAACTACAGCCGATGTGGTATATGGCCATAGGGAGAGAGAGAAATCCACACCAGAAGTGTTGGAGCCATAGGATCTGTTCAGGAGGAAAGGAGAACCCTCACGACCATCATATCTAGAGAACGTGCACAAGGTTTAAAACCCTTTGGAGTTGCAAAGAAGTGGAGTAAGAACCCACTTACCCTAAGTTGGGTCGCAAAATGTGTGTTTCGTTAAGTGGCAGGAAACTCTAGGTGGTCGGAGTCTGTGCACCCAAATCTATGGCAAGGGTTCCATTCTAGACCCCCTTCATCATTCTACCTTTAACAGGGGGGGGGATCTCGAATTGAGCACGCAGGTTTCAACGGCTTAGATTGGGGCGCTCGATCCTACAGACAAGATTAGATTCCAGACCCCCTTTACCTGTCTACCTTTAATAGGGGGGGGTCTGGAATGGGTGACTTTGTGTGGGTCCTGTTTCAACCTCTTTGTTAGGACCATCCATCGAAAAGGACGCATGGAGAGTGATCATACTTTCACTGACTCGTAACTTGAAATGGTCAAAGGGTGAGTTCGTGAGAATTCACGAAACATGAATTCACATTTGGATCACAACCATCATTCTAAGAGAGATCTGCACCGTCAATTTTCCATGAAGAAATCGACATTTCGGGAGATGGGAAGTGAGGAGAGGTGAATACCTTCGAAATCCCGAAACGATCTACATCGTAGATTGTAGGAGAGGAACTTGACCGTTGGATGAATAGACCGTAATTTTTGAAATTTCGGCAAACAAAAGCTCGAGATGTGTGGATGCATGAACTCCTAATGCCTGAAACCCTAAAAAGCTGAAAATATCTGTGTCGTAGATCTGAGAGAGGTTTGATCGTTGGATTTCACTTAGAATGGATGTGGACACATGGGTGTGTACCACGTGCCAGTGGGTCGAGAAGAAAAGCGAGAGTGGTGGGACCCAATGACATCACCAAAGGTGATGTGAACCTTCCTAAATGTGCCACGCACCACTGTGATTAAGGGTGACAGCTGTATTGTGGGCTCGAAGAGTAAAGTAAAACAGAATTTCAAAATTCAGGAGTTGAATTCACTGCATCATGAACTCTCGGGTACCGAAGACCCGAAACCCCGAAGTCCCGAAAACAAGTATGAGAGTCTCATGGACCGAGACCCCGAAACCAAAAGTCCCGAAAGTGAGAATGAGAAACACATGGACCAAGACCCAAAACCTGGAGTCCCAAAGTCCCAAAAATTTGCAGAGCCAAACAGAGCTCAGAAAACTTAGTGGATGCAAAACGTTTTTCTTATTCACGTTGGTTAATGACTGTTGTGATTTTGTTAAAGGATAAGGCCTGAAAAACTCTGGTTGACTGCACATTGTGTGTGCATAGTTCAACAGGTGTTAGGACAGCCGAGTATACAAATGGAAGAGGTGCAGATTGCCTCTGAAACAGAGGATGAAAGGGTAGGAAGGGATGTCAACTTGGGAATCGAAGGATCAAACTCTAATGGGCATGGAAAAGAGATGGATAAGGAGGGACATATGATGAAACTCATTGAACGGTTGTAGAAAGATGCACAGGCTCGCCGAGCTGATAGCCAAAAGCTCATGAGGGTTAGGGATCAGCAGGGTGAATTCAACTTTAAAATGTTGAAGAGACTGGAAAGAATAGAAAGGAAATTGGAGAAGAGGAGTGACTCAAGCAAGACAGAGAGTCGCAAGACCCCTGAGAGGAAAAGAAGATCAAGAAATGTCAGGACCCTTGAGAAGAGAAGAAGATCGAGGAGTGGTAGTAGACATCATCGTCGCTCCCCAAAGCATTCCAGTAGAGAGGCACATAGTAGTTCAAGCTCATCCCCTACCAGAAAACACCGAAGATCTGGAGTGGATGAATTAAAAGGGGAGATGAATAAGATTAAGCCTCCTACATTTGATGAAGAACATAAGAAGGAGGAAGATGTTGAAACATGGTTTCTTGGCATGAGGAAATATTTCCAACTGTAGAATTATTCCTCTCATGCAGAAGGAAGAATTGCGATGTATCAATTGAAAGGAAAAACATCCATGTGGTGGGATCAGTTTGTGCAGGTGCAACACATTAGTGAGAAAGATATCACTTGGAAGGAGTTCAAGAGGTATTTTGAGAAGAAATATCTAACTAAAATATACTATGACAGAAAGATAAAGGAGTTCTTCGAACTCAAGCTAGGCAGCATGACCATTGATGAATACGAACGAAGTTTCTTGGAACTACTGAACTATGTTCCATTCATCAAAGATGAGGCTGTCAAGATTCATAGGTATCTGAGTGGACTGCCACCTACCATTGGTGACAAGATTCAATATGATGATCCTAAGAATATGGAAGAAACAATAAGAAGGACTAAATGCTTATATGAACAACAAAGAGAAAAGCCTACCTTTTGTAAGGCTTGGGATGACCAGAGGAAGTTTAGGAAGGAACAGAGGCAGAAGGGAAACAAACCTCCCTTTTTTAGAAATAATCCTCAAGGACATCCATTGTTTAGAGAGTTGAGACTAGCTGAAGTGGGGGAACAAAGGCAGAGACAGACGCCCATTTAGTGTTGGGGTTGTCAAGGGAACCACAAGTACAGGGATTGTCCCCATAAAAATGGAAAAGCAAGAGTTGTGCAAACTGTTCAACAAGATAAAATAGTGGAGGACATGGGCAATAGAATGCCAAGGATCTACGCAGCCCTGGACAACAAACAAGATGAATTTCAATCGCACATGATTGAAGTGGAAGGTATGATTAACAGCCGACCATTTATTATTTTAATAAATTCAGGGGCTAGCCATAGTTATGTAGATACTAGGGTGGTGGAAAGTTTGCATTTATTAAGAAGCAAACATGAAAAGTCTTGGTTAGCGCAGTTGGCTACAGGAACCAAGAGGAAAATTGCTAAGTTGGTGAGGTCCTGTCCTGTGGACATGAAAGGACTGAGCACGAAGGCTGAATTGATTATTCTTCCTTTAGGATCTTATGACTATTTAATTGGAATGGATTGGTTGGACCAGCACCATGCCCTTATGGACTGTCGTAACAAGAGGTTTACATGCCTGGATGAGGAGGGAAATCAGAAAACAGTCCAAGGAATTCCCAAAGTTGTGGTTGTTAGAGAAATATCAGCCATGCAGCTGAAGAAGTGTTACAAGGAAAGGCTGTCAATTATTTGCAGCCCATGTGGAGGAAGCATCCAGAGATGAAGTCTCAAATATTGGAGACCATGAGGTACTCACAGAGTTCAAGGACATATTTCAGGAGGTACCTAGACTACCTCCGAAGAGATACATCGATTTTTCTATTAATTTGATGTCTGAAGCAGCTCTAGTGTCAAAAGCTCCTTATAGAATGAGTACGCCAGAGCTGAAAGAGTTGCAATTATAGCTTGAAGATATTCTAAATAAGGGGTACATTCACCCCAACGTGTCACCTTGGGGTGCCCCGATCTTGTTAATGAAGAAGAAGGATGGGACGTTGAGGCTGTGCATTGAGTTTTGGCAGTTGAACAAGGTAACTGTCAAGAACAAGTATCCTCTGCCGAGGATCGATGATATTTTCAATCAGTTGAAGGGTGCGAAAATATTTTCAAAGATAGATCTTAGATTTGGATATCACCAGGTGAGAATAAAGGATGAGGACATCAGCAAGACCACCTTTGGAACAAGGTACAGTCATTATGAGTTCACAGTGGTGTCGTTTGGACTGTCAAATGCACCAGTTGTTTTTATGTTCTTGATGAATGGTGTATTCAGGGACTATTTAGACAAGTTTGTCATAGTCTTCCTAGATGACATATTGGTGTATTCCAAGTCAGAAGAAGAGCATGAACAACACCTGAGACTGGTGCTGCAAGTGTTGAGAGGACACCAACTGTATTCCAAATTGAGCAAATGCTCATTTTACCAAAGGCAGATCCATTACTTGGGGCACATTATTTCGGAAGAAGGGATCACTGTGGATTCTGAGAAGGTTGAGGCCATCTGAGAATGGTCACCGCCAAGGAATGTGGTGGAAGTCAGATCCTTTATGGGTTTGGTAGGCTACTACAGAAGGTTTATAACAGGTTTCTCAAGGATAGCTCACCCTATCACTTCCTTGCAAAGGAAGGAGAAAAAGTTTCAATGGACTAAAGAGTGTGAGAAGAGTTTCCAGCGATTGAAGCAGTTGTTAACCAGCACTCCAATCTTGAGTATTGCAAATCCAAATATGGAATTTGTGGTGTGCACAGATGCGTGTAAGGAAGGGTTGGGAGGATTTGTCAGCCAAGATGGATTTGTAATTTGTTATGAGTCCAGGAAGCTAAAAGAGCATGAAAAGAATTATGCCACTCATGATTTGGAGCTGGCAGCA
>SNQJ01S0005893.1:125042-221629 GCA_010110895.2 Picea sitchensis | reverse complement strand
CTAATCACAGTAGTACCCCTAACTCATAATCCATTTTGTGTGAACCCTCCAAACCAATTATTGCCTTCTTATTTCCTTGATGGCCCACATCTACAACCAAGATTTTGACAGCCACATCACTACCTTGGAAAATTCCCACAACCACACCAAGAATGAACTCAAGGAAATCACTTCAAATATTTTTACCCTCAATTCCAAATCTGAAACTGTCTCTGAAGATGTGAAAAACTTGAAAACCAAATTTAGTCATTCCCGGGGCCCTACCTTCTTTAAACAACCTTCAAACCAAGAGGGTATTGACTCCTCCCACTCCATGTCCTTTCATTTTCATGAATCATAAATTCCCAAATTTGAGGTGAATAAATTTGATGGCTCAGACCCCACAGGATGGGTCACTCAAATGGAACATTATTTCTCCTTGCATGGAATTACTAATGAATTGACCAAAATTTGCATTGATGTCATTTATTTGGATCCTAAATGTTGGAAATGGAGAAAAAATTCAAGTAGATGGTATATTTCTTGGACCTAGTTCATTGTAGACCTTTATTAATGCTTTGACATTGAAACACATCATTTGGGTCATTTGACCAAGACGAATTAGTCTTGTACAAGGGAATAATATACAACTTCTTTTGAGAAATTGGATTTTTGAAATGAAGGCCCGTTAAACAACTTTTTTTATGAATTCTTTATTAGTGGAGTTAAGGATGAAATTTGAGCTCATGTCCTGATGGCTTGCCCCCTCAACCTAGATTTTTGCTACTCACCACACCAAGGAAGAACATGATCTAGATTTTATGAGCAGAACGAAATGAATACAAATATATATTATTAACACATACATACAATGAACAATAACGGGGATACAATAAAACTTGGATTCTATTCAATAAAGAAATATGATGAAACTATAAAATGCAGACTGAAACAATCTTGCTAGAATGGTGAAAGCTTATCTTTGAGAAGAAATGTGATGGTTGTGCTCATTCGCAAGAAAATGAGTACAATGAGTCTCCAAATGCCATTTTACATAAAATATGAATGCAGAAACCCTAAGCATCCAAAAACCTAACCCTAGGAGATGAAGCACCAAATTTCATGTGGGCCACGTTGGGGTAAGTTGGTACATCAACTTCCTGGGGTCATAAATTTTGCATACGATATCCATTTTAGGCACACAATATTACATTGGAAAGGTCTATCCGAGGACTACACATTATTCCATCACATTCTAACTTTGTGTACATTGTGACTATGCAGGCCCAAAAAACGTTGTTTAGGGCCTCAAAATGACCCCATAAGTTTAAGACCCGAAAAGCTAGAAAAAAACTACCAAGACGAAAACTGAAACTACCAATATGACATATGTATGTGAGCTAGTTGGAATAGGTGGGTGGCCACCGATATCCACTTGGATAAATCCTCCCCCATTAGGAAGAAATGGTCTCCATTGCACTGTTTTCCCCCATCATATGACGAAATGTTTGTTGAATTTGGTCTCGGATAAGCCACTTTACTTGGTGCAAGAGTTTCCCTTCTTTGACAACATGGTAAAGATGGAACTTCTATTGGTGAGTTCCCTTGAACTGTGTGTCCACGATATGATTAGTGGATGCTTGTTCCATGTGGTCAAGGTTGAACTCTGTCGGTGTCAATTGTTCTTCTACCTTTGAGGTGTCCAATAATGGTGGAAAGTATGGTTGAAGGAGGTCCACATTAAACACTGGGTGCATGCCAAGGAAGGGGGGAATGTTGATTTCAAAAGAATTGTCACCCACAACCTTGTTGATGGTATAAGGTCCATAACAGAGTGGACGAAGATTATAATTGGGTCATATAAGGAATTATTTCTGCAAGGGCAACCAAACTTTATCTCCCACCTGAAACTTGTGTGGCACCCAATGTTGATCATGGCACTGCTTGTACTTGGAATTGGACTTCTGCAAAATATCTTAAACTTGTTGGCGAATGTTTTAGATCCACTCAATGAACTAGGTAGATTTTTCAACTTTAGTTTGAGCATGGGACGAGTCTTCCTGGGTGGCCACAAGGGGTAGTGAAACATCCATGGGACCCAATGGTTGAATTCCCAACCCCACGTGAAACGGGTTATGGCTGGTTGAGATATGTATGGATTTTTTGTAGATGTGATAAACATAGGGAAGACTCTCATCCCATGTGTGGGGATGCTTGGAATTGTACGTGTGTAGGATATGCACGATTATTCGATTGATGACCTCATTCTGACCATCTTTCTGGGGGTGGAAGGCAGTGTATTTGGTGAGGTTGGTGTCTAGCAATGACTAGAGGCTCAACCAGAATGTGTTGAGGAACCGATAGTCCTAATATGAGATGATGGTTTTTGGTATACCAAAATGTACCAACACTCGTTCGAAAAATATATTGGCAGTGACCTCTGCTGTGATGCTCTTCTTGCAGGTGACCAAACTCACCATTTTAGAAAAATAATCGACCACCAAAAAAACATTGTCATTTCCTCGCTTGGTTGACAAAAGGCCCTTCATGTAGTCCATCAATATGGATTCCTAGGGCCTTTTAGGAGTAGGAATAGGGGTGTACATACCTTGTTTATTAATGGTTAGTTTGGAAATGGTGCAGGTAGTGTAGGACCTGATATACTTGGTGACATCCTAACGAAGTTTCAGCCAATAGAAATGATGTTGCAACACTACCACTACCTTTTCTACATAAAAGTGTCCTGCCACCCGACTATAGTGGGTTTCCAAAATCAACTTCACTCGCTCTCTTGA
The DNA here is from genome assembly GCA_010110895.2 of Picea sitchensis. Lineage (NCBI taxonomy): Eukaryota > Viridiplantae > Streptophyta > Pinopsida > Pinales > Pinaceae > Picea > Picea sitchensis. The sequence continues at coordinate 218,855 of SNQJ01S0005893.1, read as the reverse complement.
TGGAATGCGGAGATGGCCCAGATGGAAAAGTAGCATGTCCTGAAGATGGAAATTAGTGATATTGTGTTTGTTCCCAACATCTAGTAGGTGGCGGCGAAGTCAGGATATTTCTCATAGAGTTGGGGCCATTCATAGGTCTCGTGGCCACAGGTGTTTAGAACCATGGTGAGTTTTGAAACTGGAAGGCGGATGAGGAAATCAATGACATAGTTGGTGCTTCTTGTCTTATACTTGATGTTGAGATGGAACTGCTACAAGTATGTGGAACACTTCTGATGTCGGACATTCTACAATTTTCCCTATGTTTGCATGAACTGCAATGGCTTATGATCAGCGTGGGTCATTGTCTCCTTCTAAAGAATGTAATGCCTCCACTTGCGGAAGGCTTGCACACTGGAATAAATTTATTTTTTGCAAGTAGGTTACTTACGAATGAAATTTGATAGTGTCTCACTATGATAGGCCATAGGGTGTCGGTGTTAAGTGAGAACTGCACACACAACATAGTCTAGAGCATATGTCTCGATCTCAAAGGGAATTTGTAGGTTGGGTAATGAGAGAATCGAGGTTGAGCACAAGCATTTCTTCAAATCATCGAACGCTTTTTGTTGTGATAGGCCCCACACTAACTTTTCCTTACCACCAGCCTTGGTTACTTCGCTAAGGACTCATGCAATATGGGAGAATCCAAACGCGAAACTGCGATATAAATTGGAAAGGCCTAAAAATCTCTGAAGCTCAGTGACTGTGGTTGGGGCTAGCCAATCACGAATGACCTGGATCTTGGCTATATCCACATGCACCCCATGCTCATCAACAATGTATCCTAGGTACTGGACCCTGTCCATACCGAAGGAGCATTTTTTCAAATTCGCATATAGCTTGTGTTGCCGTCGAGTGTGAAAACACTATTGAATATGTTGCAAGTGTTCTGCCTAATTCTTGTTGTAGATGAGGATGTCATTCAGATACACCACCACAAAATAATTGGTTAAAGGATGCAATATATTTTCCATCATCCACATGAAATTTGTTGGGGAATTTGTTAAACCAAAGAGGATGAACAACCATTCAAAAAGACCTTTGTAATTGAAGGCAATGTTCCATACATTTGTTTGCTCTATTGGGACCTGATGGGAGCCAGACTTCAAATCAATCTTACTGAAGTATTTGTCCAACTTGAACTATTCAAGGAGATCCTCAATTCAGGGAATCATGTACTGACTCCTGACTGTGATTTTATTTAGGGCTCGGTAATCAATGCAGAGTCACCAGATCTTGTCTTTCTTCTACACAAGCAGGATTGGGCTTCCACACGATGATGATTTGGGTCGAATGTGCCCCTTTTGGAGCCGTTCTTGGATCTGATGCTTTATCTCCTCTCTTTTTAATGGAGAGTTGTGATAGACTGTCCCATTGGGTAGAAATGCATTGGGGGTCATATAGATTAAATGCTTGACCTAACAATGTAGAGGTACCCCAGTGGGTGAGGAGAAGATTTATTTGTATTCCTCCACGACCTTATTCACTTACTTCTACCGCATGGAGAGATCAACCATAAAGGCCATAGATGTGGTTGTAACCTTTCTCTCATTTTGAGAGTGAATCACAAAGAAGACAAACTTCCTGGTCCAAGCGATGACCTTCTTGCATTGCTTGGTAGAGATCAAGGAAATGGAAGTGGGTGGGACTACTTCAGGTATCCTGTAAAATTTCCTGTCCAAAGTAATAATAATAATGTGAGGCCTAGAATCATAAACAACATGAAATTTCCAAAAATAAGGTTGGCCCAAAATAACATCACAAACTTCAGGGGAAGTGACATCACACAATACCTCATCTTTGAAGGGCTTGATGCCATAGGATAGGAAGCATTTTTGGGTGATGCGGAGATCGCTTCCTTGGCGGAGCCATCTGATGGTGTATGGTTGCAGGTCCAGCATTGTTGGCAATGCCATCCGCTTGATGGCCTCTATTGAGATGAGTTTATTCTAGTTACCTATATCAATAATGGAGTGCAACGGAGTACCCTTCACCCACATCTGTGAATTAAAGAGGCACTTGCCTTTCTCTGGCTCATTAGTTTCATCAGGCTGGATCTTGGTGGTAGCAATAGTGGCACTGTGTTCTACCTCAATAAGCCATCTCCCTTTTTCTTGTTCCAACACTAAGTTGGAACCCACATCTGATTCAGAGGCTTTCACCTCAACCACCAAGGAATGTTTTGAGCACCAATCAACAATGTTATGTTAAGGGCTCTTATGGAAGTCACACCACTTCCTTGTGTCTTTCTTCATCTTTCCATTGTCCTTCCTTTTTTGTGTCTTATCCTAGTTTTCCTAAGGCTTTCCATTTTTGTTCTTCCCTTTTTTTTGCAATTTGGGGCTTCCCTTTCCCTACTTCTGTTGTGATGCGTTTTTGTAACCAAGTTGTTGCATTGTTTTTTTAAGCTTCTGCTTGATTTTGAGAGCATAGCGATAGGTCGCACACAAGGAAGAGATGTCCAAAAACTCCATTTTTGTCTAGATGTATCTATGTAGACCATTGTGGTACTTGAGCACCATATTTCACTCAAAATATTTGATATCCATCTTGGTGAGAAAGGTATGGAAGATATTTGTGAACTCTGGCATTATTTAGTCCCTTTCCTGCCGCAATGTGGTCCATCTTGTATACATGTCATCATAACTTCCAACATGGTAGTATTGCTCCTTAATAGCATCCTTGAAAAACTCCTAGGTGAGTGCGACTATAAATAATTAGGTTTCCTCTGTTTCCTTTTTCTCACAGAAAGGCTCCCACCAATATTTGACATGGGGAACGAATTAGAGGAGCGCAAATGTAATATTTTCTCTATTGGAAAATTTATGGACAAAAAAATACCCGTCTAGCATATTCAACCATTTGTCTACAACATTTGCATCTATCAGACCTTCAAATATAGGAATATCAAAGTTGATCTATACCATGAAGGGGGCGACACCTACGCTCAAGGAATATGTGTTTCCTGTTGGTAGTCATCGAAGGATTTGCGCAAAACTATCCATAATCTCATTCCTCTATTGTGCGAGGGATTCCTTGAGAAATAGTTTGAAAGGTCTCATGTCCCGTCATATTTATTTTCTCCCTCCATGGGAGTTCTCTCATGTGTGTGATAGCTCTTGACCTCAAGAGAAACAAGCTCGAGACCCAACTCTTTGTACCCTGACCTCGTCGAGGACATGCACTAAGAACAACAAGGATTAGACCGCTATGATACCACTGATATAGATTTTATGATGTTATAACCCTAATTTTCACTAGACATGCATACCTGGCTTCAGGCCATCTCACTTGCCACTTTTTTCCAAGCCACCATTGAACAACTCTTCTAAAAACCAACCTTTTGAATATGTATGCGCCCTGCACCACTATTGTCCGGGTGTATACTTTAGCTGACCCATTACAGCCCACGTATACTAACAAAAGCACAAAAAATAGAAAGTTGCAGATGGAATACATATTTCTAGGTAATTTCCTAAATCGTTTAACCACCCATATCCGGCCACTCAACTGGATAACTACCCTCTTTTAGCCTATAAGAGAAGAGGTAGGGGTCCCATTTGAAGAGAGAAAAATAAGAGCAAAGAAACTTTGCCCTTTTTTGTATTCCCCTTGCCCCAATCTTTTGCAACCATTTTGTGAGAATTGAGGAGGAGAAGATTATGCGGAAGTAGTTGGTTCATAGTTGAAGAGGAACCCAGGACCAGATTCAAGGAGAAGTAGCCGATCTCACCATTGTAAGTGACTTTTGTGAGGTTAATAAAAAGAATTGCTTTTCCCGTCCCTCCATACGAGGTGTTCAATATTCATTTTTTATTTATATTTTATTAGAACATCTAACCCACTAATTCATATATAAGATGCATGTACATAGTTCTTTGTTTGTCTGTTTGTGAATGCAGGTTGGCTTTTGGGAGGAGACTTGCAGTCGAGGAGAAACCGAACGCAAAACGATCGACACCAAACGTGGATTTCAAGGTAGAGTCACCGGATCCTTTTATCCTTGTGTTTTATACATGAATGTGGGGTCTACGCCAGGATAATAGTAAAAAGTAGGAGACTTTAGATGGTTATTTTTGCATGCATTACAGAACCCTTAGTGCTAGTCCTTGGGGGGGGTTTCCCACCCACATCAGAATTGGTGACCGTACTGGGGAAGATCTCTAGGGTTTTTTGGGGGATAATTTTTTGGTTGTTTTAAATTGGTTTGATTACCTTTTTTTGAGTTTCAGCAAGACTCTAAGTTTGTACAGATTCTAGTCTTCCATACCAGTACTCTCTGCTTTGATTGCTTGACTGTTGTTTTTTTTTCGGGAAGTTACAGAGGTATACGTGGCCTGTAGAAGGCCTACACACATATATACATGCTCTACCTTTAGACAACCTGCATACATACGTTGGATGTTGAAGTGTCAGTAGCGTGCATGAGTTCAGAAAATATTTTTTTAAAGGAGAGGCAATCATCCTCTTCCCTATCAGAAGTGATCCTTCTCAGGGGTTTTCTTAATCTAGTCCTGATCTCTGTTGTTGCAGTCTATAGCCTAGGTATAACCTCAGATTAGATTTTATTTATCAAAGTTTCCTTGCATTTTCTTTATCAAAGTAAGATTATGTGTCTTTAAGGGATTCTGGTTTTCAATACTAGTACTCCCTGCCTGGTTTGCTGGACTATTAATTTTCATTCTTGAGAAGTTACAGAGGTGTGCGCAGCCTGCAGTGAACCTGCAGGCGTACATACGCACCCTACCTTTGGAAAGGCCACATACATACGTTGGTTGTTGAAGTGCCAGTAGTGTGTCAGTGTTGAGGAATGCTTTTTTTATATAAGGGGCAGTCATCCTCTTCCCTGTCAGAAGTTGTATTTCCCAGGGGTTTTCTTGATCCATTCCTGGTCTCTGTTATAACATTTTGTAGCTTAGGTTTGAATTCAATATTATCTTTTCTTTTTTCAAAGATTTCTTGTGTTTTCTCTATAGGGTTTGAGACAAATCTGCAAGTCTTTTCCAATCATCCTTTTTGGGTTTGGTTAGTGACTCTTTGTGATCTACAGGAGGGCTAGAATTCATTTCTTGGTTTTGTCTTATCTTTATTTTTCCCCTTTTTCTTCAGAAAAGAAGAAACTAATACATTTAGAAATTTCTTGTTTTGGAAGCATAATAAAAAAAAATATAGATTTCACTTTCGTTGTTTGGTTAAATAGTTGGTTGTTTGCATTAATAATCAGGAAAAAGAATGATTTCATAAGTTCTTGGCTGATTGACTTAGGACAATAAGTAGCTCGTAGTAGAGCGAAAGCTTGTTTTGATTTTTTTGTTAAAAGATCTTAGAAAAAAAAGTAGTTTGAAAAATTGGTTAAAGAGTTTAAATGTGCAAATATGAATTTATGAAGAATACGTAGTTTGTTTTTAGTTTCATTATATTCTCTTCTCTTTTGTCTCTTAAAAATATCACTGGTTTCACTTTCGTTCCCTTTGACTTAAGACAGTGACTAAAATTAACGCTTAATTAAAAGTTTTTAGACTTTATGTTTGTAGGGTCCATCAATTTAGTCTAGGCTAGAACCTTGATTTAGGATTGGAGAGGAAACTCTTCAAGGCTGCAAAAAACAAACATAAGAGTCTATGTTAGGGAGTGCTAAAAAGTCCAATATCATGAAAGTTATCTGGGACCCCCCTCTAACACAGGGGATAAACATGAGGTCGCATGCGAAAAGGTAGCAGAGATAAAACCTCAAAAGTCAGACCAAGCGTAGTGGGGAACGCATATAGAGGGTTTATCTTGAGATTTTGTTGATCACATTTGCCATGGAGATTCATAGGTCTCGAATCCATTCAAGCTCCTCATTTGTCTTCCAGAACACTTGCTTTTGATACCCTTGATAGGTTTCGAGCTTGATACCCTGCTCATTGCGGTCAACCCGACTATCGACTGTACCCGACTAGTGATTGTTTGACCATTGGAAACCTAGTTGCCTTTATTTTATAGACTTACACAAGTCAGTGGGAGGGTATACCATGGTACCTAGGGCAGAAATTGGGCCACGCTTTGCAGATTATACCTGGAGGGTGATTCCGTATTTGATTTTCACTTGCATCGGTAAGTTGATCTAGTGTTGGTTGGTGTAACTGTTCTTCCAACTAGCTAGTGATCTTCTTGTCTTATCTCATAGGGACTTTTTCTAGTGTGTGTTGGTTCTTGAACATTAATAAACATCCCTAGTGTGTCATTGATCTTATCACACAATGGAGGATCAGGAGAATCGCTAGTCATGAAGGCTTCTTAGCCTTCCACCAGTTAATCTGGAGCCACCCTCGCCACCGCTAAGGCGAAGACTAGACCAGCAAGGGTCTTTTGAGGCAACTAGGTCACAAGAATCTATTCCCAACCCATCTCTAAGAGAAGAACATTCGATTATGGAGGAACCAACCATTTCAGACCTTGGAGCGGAAGCTCTCGATCCATATGATCCTCCGATCACTGACCTATCGATGCCCATCTTCATACAGGTTTATCCTTACGAATGCCAGATAGTATCACAACCAGCAATGGAAAAAAATGGTGTGAATTCTTCAGGGAATTCTCATATTCCCTCTATGGCTGTCACTATAGGGGGTGTTCCACCTCCTAACCAACCGTCGTCGGTCCGGACCACCTTGGTCTTGACCACCTCTACCTCCGGCAATGGTATGATTCTATCTATTGCGACGATCACTGCTACTTTCACCCAGAGTGTGACAGGCCCTCTGTTCTCATACGGGATGCCTAGCTTTGATACGAACTTTGTCCTTTCCTACTCCACTCTACAGACTTTAGTTTTGGGGGCAGGGAGCTCTAACACTCATCTGTAAGGATCCATGGGGGGCACTTCAGCTTCCTATAATTCTTTCCCTTACAGAGGGGGTCATATACCTCCTTTGTCCCCTTTGCTTGGCAGTACTCACCAACATCCTGTTGGGCCAAACGTAAACTTGAGCTCGTTTGGAGTAGGTAGTCAAGGAATTCCTTCTTATAGAATGTTGGTAGGTTCGACTCCATTCTCTTTGTTCGACGCATTTGGTAACAACGCTTTTTCATTAGTTGTCGTCTCAGCTAGGGGCAACCCCGGTTATGGATAACAAAATCCTATGCAGGGTACTATTCCTACACAGGGGGCAAACCCAGGAATTCCTTCCCCACAAGGACCTTGCAATTTGTGGCAAGGATCAGTTCCCTCATCAGGGATGTCGACCGGGGGCAACCCCTTCCATATCCAATGGAACCCTGGGCAAGGCTCAGGACCTATGCCTGTCGGATCAGCAGGGGGTAACCCTTCCCAAAATCCTTGGCATGGGTGATTTTAGGGGCTAAATTTCGTTCATGGGCTAATTTTCCATGGTTTTTCCAAAAATGAGATTCACTATTTTAAAAATGATTTGCCCAAATTCTATAGTATAAAATTATTTTACCTTAAAAATCACCAAAATTTTATAAAAACTATATAAAATCCTTATAAATTTGAATATTTTTACAAAAATATCGCCAAACATTTATAGTTGGCATATGAAGGATCAATAATATTCGTCGATGTTTCTACATTTTAAAACAAATTTCCATCCTTAAAATAATCCCTGATCCTTGCAATGCAATGGAAGCCCAACCTTCTACGTCCTATTACGGGAGTCAACCGATGATGTCACAACATGCGCAGAATCCGTACGTTGGTCATGGCCATCGTTTTTATGAGAACCCTAGCCAACGACCTAACTTTTCCTGGCAACCTAGTGCCAGTCAAACTCTAGGCTCCTCTTTCCATGGTTATAATCAACAACCCAAGCTACCGTTTCTAGCAACTTTCCATTTTCCAGACCTGACAAGGTTATTGAATGACCCTATATGTCACAATCTGCGTTGGCCTCCGATGTCGACCAAGGTTCCTTCGGACATTCCAAAGTTTGAAGCTAAGCCTAATGAAGATCCAGTCGATCATGTGACTAACTTTCATCTTTGGTGCTCGTCCAATTCATTGAAGGATGACTCTGTCTAGTTGCATTTGTTTCAATGCACTCTCATAGGGAGTGTTGTGAAATGATACATTGAGCTCGACCACTCGAGATACGCTTCCTTCGGAAAATTGACAATGGATTTCTTAAACCATTTCCAATTACCTGTGAGATACAATGTCGGCACCGAATTGCTTCCCAACTTCGAGCAGACAAAAGTGGACCATATCTCCGATCACATCTGAGAATAGAGATGCCAGAAGAGTTTGATAAAAGCACCAGCCCCACCAACATTCCTTCTTGAGTGGTTCCTTAAGTCTTTGGTACCCCAGTTATCCAAAGACGTCGCAACATCGGGAGTGTTTTCCGAAGAAGATGCAATAATGAGAGCTCAACAACTACAACTGATTTACTCTCAGTCTGGTTTACTTTACGAATTTTTTCCAGATGCACCACAGTCAATAATTTACAAGACAAGACAGAGGGTTGGACCACATGCCGATGGTATTGTTGGTTCATCAAAAACAAAGCCTGTTGATCAGCTGTCAAAACAATTACAACAATTGTCGATACAGCAGAAAGAGGCTAGCCAGACCACTGGTCTGACTGCCCCCCCTACCCAAACGTCAGATGTAAACAATGTGCAATCGACAAACCCGAAGGCCACCCAACAGCCTGACGGAAATAAGAAATAGTGAAAGAAGGGTAAGGGGGATAAGAAACATACCAATAATGCTAGCGGGGAAAGTACATAAAAGAATAAGTCGAAGTATCCATGTAACCTATGCACGAAAGACCACCTGACTCATCAGTTCCCTCGGTTTGCTGAGGCCCAAAATTTATTGGTGCAACAGCAGCCCATTGTGTTAATGAACCCATTTCAACATGAGCAAAATTTAAATCAAGCCTATCCAAGCACGGATGGGGGCGGTTAAGGACCCCCTCCATCTTCGAGTAATCCTTCATCTGCAAATTTGTATATGACGAAAGGTGATGCCTATATATCGACTAGAGCACATGATTACAGAATTCCAAACACCTCTGAGAAGAGTAAAGAAGCCAAAAACCCACCTCTTCCTCTCTAAATTGAGAAGACATTGGGTGAAACAATGACACGCATCCCAAAAGGTGCGTTCAAGAAAGCTTCTCATAATCCAAATGCAAGGGCCTCCTAGAACTACTCGGTTGTGGAAAATTTGTCTCAAACCCCTTGTGCAATGTCTCCTTTGGAGGTCCTCTAGAGCTACCCTTCCCAGAAAAATTCTCTATTAGCCACCTTAGGATCTACTGAGACTTGTAATCTGGGTACAATCATGTTGGATACGACCGAATTCAAACCTCATCTCCCTTACCACGTGGCCTTTCATATAGTAGTGGCTTACACCATGAAAACATTTACCCGAAACATTTTTCGCGTGGTGGTTGATGAGGGTGCCTCGACATGCGTGATGTCATTGGCATGTTGGAAGGCCATTGGCCAACCCATTTTTTCTCTGTCATAGACTCTTCTTACCACTTTCAATGGTCATTCATTCCGACCACATGGTATCATACCCTATTTTCTCATGCAGTTAGGGGGGCAGACCGTGTGTGTCGAGGTTGAAGTGGTCGATGCATCTCTCGACTACAATCCTTGTTAGGAAGGAGTTGGACCTATGCTATGCAATCAGTGGTCACTACAGTTTTCTGGGTCTTGATGTTTCCACACGAGGGTTGGATCATGAGCATTGATCAGTTGTCTTTCTCTCGTCCTGAACCTTCATCAGGGGCATCCACAGTCTCGATGATTGATAACCCTCAACCCGGCATCGTCAACATAGGGGTTGGTTTGTGCCCACCTTTGATGGGTACTTTCGATTATTAGCCTCCTTTCGACGATGTTAAGTTCATATCTGACCAGCTTCATTTAGTATGACCTACTTCAATGATCCATGGCCTCTTCCTTCCCCATTGTCCACAATGCAAGGGATAGGGAAACATGGTATGGACATGAACTTTTCTGCGGCAGAAGTTGCGTACTCTATAGTCCAACAAGCTTCTGCTGACCCTGATCCGACTCCCACACAAGAGTTAGATCCGATTCTCTAGCATACTTGGGCTCAAGGTTCCCTTGCCGATACTGATTCTTTAGACTTAGTCTTTCCCTCAAAAGAAGCTATTATTGAAGCAATGGATAGTCCAGACATACCCTGGGATGATCTCCATCACAGATCTTAATTCCTCCCAGAGTTAAGAAGAATTGAAGTAGGTGATTTCACTTTTACTATGATTGGAGATAGGTCTTGTCCTATCAATCCCTTGGTTACGCACATTGTTTATGCCGAGGGTAATATGGAAAAAATCATTGAAATGATACCTATTGATATCTACAGAACCCCTGGCATTGTGGAGAATATTCTTGTCGGAGCTGATTGTTCCCCCGAGGAGATTCGAATATACACGGATTTATTTAAATAATTTTCGACGTTTTTGCCCAGTCTTACAAGGAAATGCCAAGCATTGATCTAAGAATCATTGAACACGAAATCATGACTTATCCTGACGCTAAGCCAGTCTGGCAGAAGCTTCATCCATTCAATCCTAAGAAAGAAACAGCTATTAAGGATGAAGTGGAGAAACTTCTCAAAGCAGGTTTTATCTACCCTGTCCATTTGACTCAATGGGTGTCAAATCTCATTCTATTCGACAAAAAACAAGGTACGATTCACATATGTATTGACTTTCATGATTTGAACAAAGCCTTTCCAAAGGATAATTTCCCCACACCATTTATTAACCAAATAGTCGATGAATGCGCAGGTTGCGAGGCCTTTTCTTTCATGGATAGTTTTTTAGGATACAATTAGATACAAATCAAACCCAAAGACCAACACAAAACCTCTTTCATTTTTCTATGGGGTACATTCGTTTATCGAAAGATGCCTTTTGGTCTGAAAATGTTGGAGCTACCTTTCAGTGGGCCATGTCTTTTTCTTTCCATGATTTCAAACATATAGTAGAAGACTACCTTGATGATTTAGCATGATGATCTTGTAAGAGAGTTGATCATCCCACACACCTCTGACTTATCTTTGAGAGATGTCGCTACTACAAGATTCGCTTGAATCCAAACAAATGAAGTTTTTGTGTGACATCGGGTCATCTACTAGGTTTCATAGTTTCGACAACAGGGATCATGGTTGATCCTCTCAAGGTTGAGGCAATAGTTTAGTTGCCTCCCCCGCGCACAATCCTTCAGCTTCAAAGTTTACAGGGAAAAGAGAACTTTTTACAACATTTCATCGCAAACTATGCCGAGATCACATAGGGCTTTATGCGTTTACTAAAAAATGATGTTCCTTTTCATTGGGATGAAGCCACTCAACGCTCTTTCAAAATGTTGAAACACGCCCTCATGACTGCCCCTCTACTTCGGCCACCCAATTATAATAAATATTTCTTATTGTACTTGGCTGCAACAGAGTCAACCATCAGTATGGTCTTAGTTCAGGAGGATGATTTTCTCTCAGAATATGTGATTTATTACCAGATCCGAGGCCTGGTTGGACCGAAACTCAATTATTCCCACATTGAAAAACTTGTGTTGGCAGCAGTTCATGTTGTCCAATGGTTCCATCATTATATCTTGTTTCGCAAGACCACCCTCATTGTCGTTGTGAATCTATTTCAATACATGTTGACATGACAAGTAAGTGGTAGAAAGATCAGTAGATGGATAGTTGTCCTCCAGGAATCTAACTTAGATTTTGTTATGGAAAAATCCAAAAAGTCGTTGGTCTTTGCGGAACTCATCTCGAAACTTCTGGTCGAGTCAGGTGATGTTATGCCCTAAGAATCGCCTATTAAAGGAGACATGTTTTTTATCGCGTCTTCGTACCCCTGGTATGGACATGTACTTGTCTATATCCATACTTTGAAGTTCCCCACCACTACTTCTCATGATGAGCATCGCCGTATACCCCATCAGGCCAAGAACTATCTCATACATGAGGACACTTTGTATCATTAAGTTGTAGATTGCATCCTTCACCAATGTCTCACTCATGAAGAAGCAGAAATCGTACTTAATGATTTCCACACTGGAGCATGTGGTGGTCATTTGTCTAGGTTGGTAACAGCCCAAAAGATCCTATGATTCAGCTACTTCTGGCTGACATTAATCAAATATTGTGTTGAATTGGTCAAGAAGTGCCACCCATGTCAAATATTCTCTCAGAAGATGAGGACACACCCCGCTCCAATGTTTCCTATCATTACTATTGGTCCCTTCACCAAGTGGGGGATTGATTACACTACATGTAACCCCCCTTCATCAAGGGGGCATCGTTATATCATCGTAGCAGTAGACTACTTCATGAAGTGGGTCAAAGCTATGCCAACGTTCAAAGATGATGGTGAGACTGCAACTCTCTTTTTGTTTAACCAGATAATATCAAGGTTCAACGTCCTGAAAGAGATTGTCACTAACCATGGCAGTCACTTTCAGAACAAAATGATGACTGAGTTAACATCAAATATTGGGTTGAGGCAAGAACATTCATCACCCTACTACCCACAAGCGAATGGTCAGGTGGAAGTTGTGAATAAATCTCTTACGACTATTCTCCAGCGAACGATCAATTCGACCAAGTCAAATTGGCATTTGACGTTGTACTCAACATTATGGGCCTACCAAACATTTGTTAAGACTGCAACCAGTTTCTCACCTTTTCAACTCGTTTACGGGCTGGAAGCAGTCTTTCCCATAGAGTGCCAGATCCCGTCTCTAAACTTGAAAGTACAGTTATTGCGAAACACTTCACCATTTGAAGAGTGTATATTATACCTCGAGTAGCTCAAAGAGCAGCGTTGTGATGCAGCCTTGGCTAACGAGGCTCACTATTGGCCCTGGGTTGTTAAAGGAAGCAAAGATCATTGAAGAAGAGGTAAAATATGAACTTCTCGGAAGACACAGTGACTGTCACTAGGTTGAAGTGAGCAAAAGAGCATAAAAGATGGAGCAAAGTGCGGGAAAGCAAGACATTGGACGAGGAGATCAAGGATAAAATATAAGCAAGGAAGAAGGATCATGGAAAATTTAGCAAGAGGAAAGAGCGACCATTAGATTCTTTGGAGCACCGCACGATAAGGAAGGAAAGACAGGTTGGCAAAGCCCTGAAAATATGGGTCAAGTTGACCTATGGTTTTAAACACCTAGGGTTTTGGACACCTAGGTTTTGGCCTAAGGCTGTCGGTGAGCTATTGTAATGTAAAAATAGAGGTCAAGAGAAATTGGGCCAGGTTGGTATCAAGATAGGTTGTCATTGTTGATGTGAGTGATTATTGTATTACGAGAAAGAAGTGCTAAGTGGGGGAGCCTTCTGGTATTCTAAGATATTTAGCTGGGTGCGAAGATCAACCCTGTAGCTGGGTGCACAGGGAGGGAGGAGAAAGAGAGGAGAAGAAATGAGATCTGCTAGCTAAGAGAGCAGACAAGAATTGTATTCTTTACCTCAAAATAATATAGCACAGTTATGTGGACGTAGCCCTAGAGAGAGGATGAACCATGTATATTTTGTTTTGTGTATGATTGGTATTTTGTATTTGTCATCCATGTATTGTTATTTCATTGCTAAGGTAGATATAATAGATGCATGGAGTAGATCAAGCTGATAAGTGATATATGAATGTTGTGTTGTCCCTGTGTTATATCCACTTGATATTCTCTTTGGTTATAGACATCTCTGTCTTGCAACCCCCTCATAACTACTTCGGGTGAGACTGCATCTGCTTCGCAGGTGTTGCCAAAAGGGCTAGTAATTAGGACTTTGTTGGTGCACTCTTGAGCATTGAACCCTGGGTCTACCCCTGTGCCAACAAATGGTTTTGTTTCTGAGACCGGATTCCTTTTAAGGGAATGTCAAGGTGGTTTCCATCGAAGACAGAGATTCAAAAGTGGATAGAGGACCAAGAGAAAGACTTCGTTGAAGCCCAGAATAAGAACCCTAATCTTAGCACTGAGGATTGGCTAGAAAGATATATCTTCACTGATATACATGAGATATTATTTGGAGGGATCCATCGGGAGCTATATGAGTGGCTAGCTAGATTAGCCAATACCCAGTTCGAGATCTAATCTAGACTTCCTATGGTTTGGACGTTGGAGTTGATCAAGAAGGTCAAGAAAGTTGATAACACTGTATCATGAGCAGTAGATCATTGGTTTGATAGTACCATTGGAGGGTACATCACAGAGTTTTTTGTTGACAGAGTAGTGACATATAGCCAAGTTGAAAGATATTTCTTTAAGGTACCCAGAGGAAAATTTCTACAATTCCTGAACTTGAGAATCAATATGCTATTGCATGAAAAGAACATCTTGAAGATACAGTAGACTGGTCAAATCTAGAAAATCTAATGTTTAAGAATTCAGACAGTGACAACGACATAGAAGCTGGACATACGCGCAGTGGGAGAGTGTTCTGAGAGGTCCACCTTGCAAACCTGTTTAAGAAAAACTACGGGGAGGAGGATTTCTATAGTGGAGAAGAAGCAGATCTAACAGACGAAGAACATTCAAAACCCGTCGGGACAGAGGAAGGACAAGCTGAAGAAATTCGTCGAGGAGAAACTGAAAACTAAGAAATCACGTAGACCATCGAAGTAAGTACTGTTATCCTTCCTGTTGATTCAGTCTTAAGGAACAACAGTAATCCCAGTCACCAGAGCATCCAGAGCAATGTCCATAGTAGTGCATCACATATTCAGTCAGGAACCCTAGGAAGATCTATGGCAGATGAGATGAGACTTCCTATCTTTAGGGGAGATGGATATGAAGATACTGACTATCACTGGTTCCTCTTTGAAGTTGTATGGAACATTAAGAATGTCACAGATGAAGTTGTCAAAAGAACCCAGTTCAGTACAACTCTTAGAGATCGCGCACTGAGTTGGTACATGAAACTTGGCCAAGGACTTGCACAGACTAAGACATTGAATCAAATCAAGAACGCGTTGATTGCATAATTTAAGAAACCTAATTCAGAGTCACAATGTACCATAGATCTGAAAGAGATCAAGTAGAAGGTGGTTGAATCTGTGTGGGAATTCGATCAAAGATTGAAAACCTTGATGGGCCGATTAACTTTTGAGATCCCGGATGAACAAAACAAAGAATGGTTCATTGTTGCCCTCTTACCACACATCAGAGTTCCCAATAGAATATTGCTTTGCTCGATGAGGCATTGGAGATTGCCATGAATCTTGAATCAGCCCCTATGGGAGAATACAGCTCAGGTATGAATCAGATCATGAGTCAGCTATCTAGTTTGTCTCTGTAGGTCGAAGATATGAAGAAAGATAAGGGAAAAGATAAAAGAGAAGACATCTGGTGTGTCAAATGTCAATCATAAGGCCATGAAAAGGAACATTTCCCTCTATTCAACGAATACTTGGCTTCTAGAGCCCTAATCCCTTTGAAGAAAGTCACCTTACCCTGGTGCCAGGTATGCAGAAACAAACATCGTACTGGTGAATGTTACTACATGAAAAAGTATGTTCAGACACCTACAAATTTTTACTGTACATTCTGTAAGTCTGTAGGGCATGATGATAGGGATTGTAGGTCTTATGATCTCATGCACAAAAGTTCAAGATACATATATAAGATCCAAGGTGAAGTACAACAAGAAGGAAACACTACACAGTACAACTCTCCTGGGAGAGGAAACTTCAATCCTCAAAGTGGATTCAGAGGAAGAGGATGAGGAGGAGGAATGGGTCAAGGCCGAGGACAGATTATTTATTATAATTGCGCAAAACCTGGAAACCTTGAAAGGGATTTCCAAAACCCTTGTACCACTTGCAGCTATTGTAGCTCGTTTGACCATGTTATAGAATATTGTCTTGTACTTCTAGCTAAGCTTCAGGAAAGACGAGGACCCCAGCAGAACCCACAAGTGCAATTGATCTATGTTGAGCCTAGCGGAGAAGACCCTAGAGTCATTTTTATAACCAGAGGAGGCGTTGTCGCAGGAGAAGATAGACTGACACAAGGGAAGACTACAGAAGATTTGGGAATCTGAAAAGCTGTAGAGAAGACCCAAACTTAAAGTAAGATAGACAGATGTTTGAGGAAGCTAGGAAAGAATTCAAAGGAAACCAAGGCTCTGCATCAAATACTAGACCAGAAGTGAGAGAATATGGAATTCCTCTGGCATTTGATCAGTCTGCTTCGCCAAAAGAAGGAAAAGAGGTAAGCAAGCTCATGGAATTTTTATACACTTGTATTAAGTTGATTCAAGATGAAAGCGCTATACAAGAATTACAAAATTTAATCTGACAATATGAGCAAGGAAAGATAGATCCCTTACTTAATAGGGCAGTACACCAAATTGGTAAGAAGAGAAGGACAAATAAGGAATTTCATTTGAACGCTCAAATAGAAGAATATGAGATAGACTATGTGGTCATCGGCTTAGGGTCGGAGGTCAATGTCATGACGAAGAAAACCTGGGCATAGATGGGAAAACCGAAGTTGATCTATTCCCCTATCAGGATTAGGATGGCTAACCAGCAAGTTGTCAACCCATTTGGATGATTGGAGCATGTCCATGTGGACATTGATGGAATAAGAACATTTGCAGATTTTGAGGTAATTGAAATAGTTGATGACAATTGCCCTTACCCTGCGCTATTAGGAATTGATTGGGCCTTCAATAACTCTACTATTATTGACTTAAAGAAAATACGTATGACTTTTGAAGGAGACGGCATGAGGGTCATCGCACCTTTAGATCCAGATGAAGGTCAGTGATACATAGATCCCATCAGAGAAGAAGATTGCTCATACGCACTAGAAAACATATACAAGCTAACAGCCAGACATAAATACTACATTAATCCTACAGCTGAAGGGAACTTAAGCTGGCAAAGTGACAACACGTGTTCATCATATTCAGAAGAAGTGCTAGAGAACTGGCAGAACCAGATGTATGAAGTATCTACCATAAGATGTGCTAGATTAACCAGAGAAGTTCACTGGATCGACACAACAGTGAGTAACTTACCTACATTTGATGGTCTGAACCCTTTAGAAGCCTTCCTATCAGATTTTGAAGAAAGTGTAACAACACAGCAGAGGTTGTTGGAAATAGATGAGGCCTTGAAGGCCACACCAACAAGATGGTGGGGGACACACAAAAGTAATATTACAGATTGGGTACAATGTCATACTCTAATGACAGCGTGATTCTCGGCACAAGCAGAAAGTTGTGAAGTAAGGTACATAGGTTGAGGCTGCCCAAAGTACCATGTGCGAAGCTACGAAGAATCCTGGAGTGATGTCCCTCAATAACAGTGGGTGCACAAATTCATTAACATGCTTGACACCACACCTATCAATTGGTACCTTCAAGCGGAGCTGTGCCTCATCACTGCAGATTGGGAAGGTATGATTCAGAATTTTGTAACCACCTTTTTATTTGAAAGTGAATATCCTTTAGTATACCAAGCATTACATATTGTGAGACAGAAATTATTTGATGAGGCACCTAGCCTCCCTTTGGAACAAGAAGAGGACGAATGGACTACGCCCCTCCAGAAACTGCAGAGCTGTTACAACATCAACGCTGATGAAGACGATGATCCGAGGAAGGTGAACATCGCAGAGAAAGAAGGAAAAAGATATGTGGAAGGACCAAGAGTTGAGTTACCATTTATTGGACAGTCGATCAAGATCAAGAAAGTCAATATTGGAACAAAGGAGACATCGAAGCTTGCTAATGTTGGAGATTATTGGGATGTTGCTACCATTGACAAGATTATAGAGTTGTTGCATGAGTATCAGGACTTGTTTCTGACCAATTTCACTGATATGAAGGGTATTAAAGGACCTATGGGAGAGGATCCCTTTAAAACCAGATGCTAGACCAGTCAAACAAATACCTTACAGATTGAACCCTAAATATAAGGAAAAAGTGAAGATTGAGATTGACAGAATGCTGTAAGCAGGGATTATAGAACCTATGGAAGAATTAGAGTGGATAAGACCTATGGTGTTGCAAGACAAGAAAGAAGGAGAAATCAGGATCTGCGTAGATCTCAGGAAGTTGAATGATGCTTGTCTGCATGACCCTTTTCCTACACCATTCATAGATGAAGTGTTAGATAACGTGGGAGGCCAGGAGGTATATTCTTTTACAGACGGATTTTCAGGATACCATCAGATCCGCATTGCCAAGGAAGATTTCCACAAGACCACGTTTTCCACAGAATGGGGATCCTACCAGTATAAAATAATGCTATTTGGATTGAAGAATGTCCCAACCATGTTTTCCAGGGTGGTGGTCGAAGCGTTCAAAGAGTTTCTGCATAACTTTCTAGAAGCATATTTTGATGACTGGACTGTTTTTAGATTGTTGAACAATCATATTGAATGTCTAAGGCTAATGTTGGACAAATGCAAGCAGTGTCAAATTGCTATGAATTTGAAGAAGTGCATACTCTTCTCACCATTTGGAGTGATATTGGATCATATTGTATGCAAGTAGGGCTTGTTGGTAGATCCATCCAGGATCGCTATTATAGTTTATCTACCCCCTCCTACAATAGTTAAACAGTTGTGCACTGCGTTGGGACACACAGGCTACTTCAAGAAGTTCATTAAAGGATATGCTCAGATTACAACACCCATGGAGAGGCTTTTGAAAAATGATTTTCAGTTTAGTTGGACTGAAGAATGCCAGCAGAGCTTTGACACACTGAAACAGAAAATGGTTACTACACCCATTCTAGTTTTCCCAGATTGGACCAAGGAGTTTCATGTGCATGTCGATGCCTCATCCATTGGATTGGGAGTTATTTTAGCACAACCAGGAATAGGAGACACCAACCACCCATTATCCTTTGCTATAAGGAAGCTATCCATAACTGAGATTAATTATACCACTACTGAAAGAGAGGGATTACCATGGTGTGCGCATTACAGAAATTTCAACACTATTTGTTGGGAGGACACTTTAAATGTTTACTGATCACTCTGCGCTGAAGTACCTAGTCAACAAGCCAGTGTTGGGGAGAAGGATATGCATATGGTTGCTGCTATTTCAAGAGTATGATTTTGAGATCATAGTAAAACTAGGAAGAATGAATAAGGGTCCTGACCACTTGTCGAGGTTGGAACATGGAGAAGAGAAAACTAATTTGGAAGATACACTATCGGATGCACATCTACTAGCTATTAGAAATATCGATGACCACTTCACAGAAATAGTCCAATTCCTGTCAACAATAATGGCACCTAGTGAGTATACAATTCCATAGAAGAAACATCTAGTACTGTGCGCTGCAGATTTCTCACTTATAGTTGGACATCTATACAAAATGGGCTCGGATGAGATATTGCAAAGATGTGTTATGGAGGCAGAATGACCACTGATCCTTGCATAAGCTCATGAAGGCATCGCAGGAGGACATTATGCAAGTAAAGCAACTGCACAAAAGGTTCTTAGAGCTGGCCTTTGGTGGCCTACCTTACACAGATATGCTAAAGACTATTCAAGAGCTTGCGATGTATGCCAGAGAGTGGGGAAACCATCCAGAACAGATGAAATTCCATTGGCACCACAATTGACCCTACAAGCATTCAAGAAATCAGCCATTGACTTTGTTGGACCTATACATCCACCAGGAAAGCGTACATGAGAAAGATACATCATCACTACCACAGAGTACTTGACCAGATGGGTCGAAGCAAGAGCAGTCAACGACTGTAGTGCAACTATAGTCACGCACTTCATATTTGATGACATCATAACTAGGTTTGGATGCCCAAAGATCCTCATGAGTGATCAAGGAACACATTTCATAAATAAGACATTTGAAGCCTTGACTGAAGAATTTACAGTCCATCATCAGAAGATCACACCATACCACCCTCAAGCAAATGGAATAGTTGAAGCATTCAACAAGATTTTGGAAACAACACTAACCAAGATTTGTTGTGTGAACAGAGATGATTGGGATTTGAGAGTACCAGCAGTGTTATGGGCATATAGAACCACTTGCAAAAATCTGATCATGCAGACCCCTTTTAAGTTGATCTATGGTCTTGAAGTTGTCGTCTCGATGGAATACTTGGTGCCAATCTTAAGAATCACTGCTTTTAGAGGTATGGATGATACTGGAGCTATTCAGGAGAGGCTCACATAGTTAGTTGAACTCGAAGAAGACAGATTTTTTCTAGGTTTCCACCAACAGGTTTAGAAGGAAAGAGAAAAGTCCTATCATGACAGACACATCAAGAAGAAGGCATTTAAACAAGGTGATCTGGTACTGGTGTATGCTAGTAAGTTCCTAAAACATCTTGGGAAGTTCAGAACCCATTGGCTCGGGCCATATGAGATCGCTTATGTTACAAGGGGAAGAGCTGCACAATTAAAGACGTTGAATGGAGAATGGAAGGGAGGATTAGTGAATGGGATTCGGTTGAAGTTGTACTATGACAAATAGTTTTATCACAACTCTCAGTAGAAGCATTAAGAAAAGGGTCTAGGTACCAGGTGTAGTTGAAACTGGGTACCATACACAGAAAAGATAGTCTACACAAGGACAGAGAGCGGGCAATGAAGCAGAAAACAAAGGTTGCACTGCGCAGCCCAAAGTCGAAGTAAAACAGGAAGATCATATCTGAAGTGCCTCGGGATGAGTCACAGGTGAGTGTTGGGGTCCTATTGGCCCTAGGTTGTTAAAGGAAGCGAAGATCAAGGAATAAGAGGTAAAATACGAACCTCGTGGAAGACACAGTGACTGTCACTGGGTCGAAGTGAGAAAAAGAGTAGAAACGATGGAGTGAAGTGCGAGAAAGAAGTCGTTGGATGAGGAGATAAAGGATGATAGATCAGTAAGGAAGAAGGATCGTGGACAAGTCAGCAAGTGGAAATAGACACCGTTGGATGCTTTGGAGAACCGCGTGAGAAGGATCGAAATACAGTCTGGTGAAGCCCTGAAAATATGGGTCAAGTTGACCTAAGGTTTTAGACACCTAGGGTTTTGGTATCTAGGGTTTTGGACACCTAGGTTTCAGCCTAAGGCTATCGGTGAGCTATTGTAATGTATAAATAGAGGTAAAGAGGACCTGGGTCGAGTTGGTATCAATATAGGTTGTCATTGTTGATGTGAGTGATTATTGTATTATGAGAGAGAAGTGCTAAGTGGGGGAGCCTTCTGGTATTGTAAGATCTTCAGTTCGGTGCGAAGATCAACCCTACAGCTAGGTGCAGAAGGAGGGAGGAGAAAGAGAGGAGAAGAAAGGAGATCTGCTAGCTAAGAGCGCAGACAAGAAATGTATGCTTTACCTCAATATAATATAGCACAATTATGTGGACGTAGCCCTAGAGAGACGGTGAACCACATATATTTTGTGTTGTGTATGATTGTTATTTTGTATTTTTCATTCATGTATTGTTATTGCATTACTAAGGTAGATCTAATATATGCATGGAGTAGATCAACCTAATAAGTGATATATGAATGTTGTGTTGTTCATGTGTTAGATCCACTTGATATTCCCTTTGCTTGTAAACATATCTGTCCTACAACCCCCTCATAACGGGGGTTGGTAGTTAGGGATTTGTTGGTACGCTATTGAGCATTGAACCCTGGGTCTGCCCCTGTGCCAACACTCTCAAACAAAAATTCAAGTGTCATTATGATCAGTCTGTTCGTCCTTGGATTTTCTCTGAAGGTGACCTTGTCCTAGTCTATGACCAAGATAAGGACCCCCTGGGGGCAAGCAAGTTCAAACCCATGTGGTTCAGACCTTTTATCATGAAAGAGGTTCTAAAGAAGGGCGCTTATCACCTGGTGGAATTTAAGGGAAATGCTTTGGCGGAGCCTAGAAATGGGCTCTACCTCAAGAACTATTGCTTGTAGATGGGTCGCCTTGGGTGACTTCTTGTAACATATGTATAGTTCTTGTACATTTGCTTTTATAGTTTTTGTATTTTTTGGTTTTATGGACATGTCACTTTTTTGATATCATCTTTTTCACTGTGGCAGATGCCAAGTGAATTAGAGGTGTTCATTGGGTTCGCGAACGGCGCTAGCTGGCACACTTGGAGGCTTGCTTCCGCAGCTTGGGTGATTTTCACACCTCAGGGCTAGTTGCTATCTTCATGAGGTATCTGTTTAGATAACGCCACAAACAATGTTGTCGAATACAATGCATTCTTAGAGTTTCTTCGCAATGCTTTGTCGCATGGTATCTCTCACCTCCGAGCCTACTTAGATGCTCAGCTGGTGTGTCTCAATTAAATGGAGTTTACCGCGTTTATGATCCTACTCTACACCGATGATTCCTTAGGGTACATCTCTTAGAATGAAGCTCTGATTACGTTACGTATATCCATGTTCCTAGGAGATTGAATATAATCACAAATACTCTAGCTAATCATATATTAGATTGGCATATTGCAAACATGTAAGAAAAATCATACACATGCACATGTAAATACATTTGTAAATAAATGTAATCCATAAAACATAAAAATATGTAAATACACATATATATATCGTAAAGTATCAGAGTACATAGGTGGGCGTGAGGGCCTAAAAATATATGTGTCCAGTAAAGAGTCACGGGGCTTATGCCCTTAAAAATATACAAAAGGTGCCCTCGGCACGTAAGAAGTCTAGCCTAGCTAAGGACGGGGCATGTTGGCCCTTCCATAGTAAACAATGTTGTTGGACAAACCCCGAAAGAGCTGGACCCAGGTTTGTGGTACCCCAACAACGTGAGTCTTCATCGACAGTGGGAGATCCTCGATCTCCACCATAGGAATTGTACGAGTAAGCGCGGTGAGGTTCCACTCCACCCGTCTCAAAAATCTCTCATCCTCTATGGATGGAGGTCCCCCTACTGTTGTTGGTATGTCAGCTTCGGCTGGTCCCGCCTCTGGTCAAGGATGTCGTGTGGTCCTCGTGAAGTCTGTTGGATGCACTGGCACCACATCTACACATAATAGATACTTAAGTGTTAAGTACTCTGGTATACACAAAAACAAAAACTGATATATATAAAACGAAATAAAAATTAAATAACTTTAAACAACAAACTTACCCATCTCTCCTCACTCCTCTCCGAGAGGTACAGTCATGTCAAGATCTCTAGGAAATTTGATCCTGGCATAGGGGTAGTCCTCTATGGCCAAAATTTGTCATGCCCACTAGGAAAAAAACTTGTCATCGAAGGCCTCAATGGTCCTACCTCCCCCCTGTCATGGAAATACCACCACCCACCTGCATAGCGCTGGGAGAGAGGCCTCGTGCCCTCGTATCGTCTCTCTAGGACTGATACTAGGTACCCTCTCGAAGAAGAAAGAGAAAAGAATAGTTTTGAACCCAAAGTTTATGTGTCTCCGCATATGACACTTTGTTAGCTACCGTTTCATGCAATCTAGTAAAGTTGTACTACAGTCAAAAATTTGTCCATTTAAGCATTGAACCACACAATTCATATGCACCTGGGAAGCCTGATGTAAAGTTGTGGATCCAGTGATCCAGTGATCAAAACTATCACTTTCAGTGATAGGATTGAAATCTTGTTTATCATCACCTGAGTGCCCACTTTGTCTGTGCCAGCCTCGCAATGGAGTCCAATCAACTCCACTATGTTGTGAGGTCCAGAGGGAAAAGTGCGAAAGCTGACTGGTTCCCCTCTCCTTGAGAGGCCAATTAGAAAATAGATATCTTCAGTTGTTGGAATCATTGACTGTCCCTCAAGCATAAATGCCTCTGCGTCAGGATGCCAGTAATCTACCAAGGCGTTCAGCAGCCTAGGTTGTGCCCGCATGAATGGACACTAGAAGAATTTCAACAAACCACATTGAGCCAATGCAGTGGTAACACCGGGGTCCTCTTCGACCAAAAAATAAATGTCCTCATGCTCCCTCTCTCTCCAGTGAACATACATCCTGCAATTAACAAGTTCATGGGGGATTAACTCTTGCATATTTTAATTTTTTCCACATGATGGAGGGTATACGGGGGCTATAATATACACACTCGTGCACGCCCACATGCAGTTTTTTCTTTGCACGTGGGCATATGTTGGCTGTCATAGGACATCCCGCGTATACGTTGGGCCGACCTTTTTAAATTTCAGCGCCTCCCGCCCCCAAAAAAAAACAAAAATAAATCTACAAACGAATAATTGAAATGCAAGAGGGGTTAGTATGTACTTACTTGGTCCAAGAAAAAGTTCGTTTCGTCCACTGAAGCTCCCAGAATCAAGTATTTTGACAAAGGGGTGTTTTTGGCTTCTTAGTCAATTTCACAATTAACAATGGTGATAATGAGCTGCCAGCTTCTATTTATAGACGTTTTGGCCCCTTTTTGTCATTTTTTGGACCCCTTTGTCATTTTTTCTAGCCTTAAAATCATTTAGTATGGTTCATGAGTTTCTTATGGATTGTTACGATAAGTGTTACTTTTGGTATTGGGAAACTTTTTGGAGATTTGGGTCATTTTAAAGGTCATTTTTTCAACTTGTTGCATCTAAGTTAGGATTCCACCTCCACTTTCTATACCTCGTTGTCTTTGTTTCTTTTCCATAGGATCAACCCAACCAAGTTGCGACAGGGAACCATCATTGTTGATTTAGAAGTGTTGTAATTTAGTGGTAGAGCCTCCCCCTTCATGGATGCCCTAGGTAGATCCTGGTTTCATTTTTTGGCATCCATGTCGTCATTAATGACTATAGGCTCAGGGGTCCTTATTATTCTTATCCTAATTATGAGTTTGCACCTCATCTGCATGATTCATCATCACTCTCGATCTCACCCTCAGGACTCCCAAATACTGAAGGGTCTTGTTTTAATTCCTTTTCAAACCCTCTAAACATGAAAAGATTGTCGAGCGATCTTGTTTCCCTTCATGCTCGCTAAACTGAAATTTGAAGGCATGTCTATCCGGCGGTATTTTACCCCTTTTTCGGTCTATATGGTCAAAAGTACAAAAAAAGGTATACTCTATGAACCGCGATTCTCTAAAAGAGTATTCTCAGGTATAGATTTACCCCTTTTTCGGGCCTGAGAGACTAAATTTATGAAAAATGAACCCCCACGGAGTCCATAGTTAATCTCTTTTCAGACTCCCTAAAATTGAAAACATCCTTGAGTGACCTTGTTCCTTCACACTCGTTAAAATGGTCCAAAATAACATCCCATACAGAGTCCATAGTTAATCTCTTTTCAAACTCCTTAAAAGTGAAAAGATTGTCGAGTGATCTTGTCTTTATCACACTTGTTAAAATGGTTTTGAATGGACATCTTTTCAGTGCTAGTTTACCCCTTTTTTGAATTGACTAGACTACCTTCGAAAAAGGTACCCCAGCGGAGTCTCCTTTTACATTTTTCAGACTCTCTAAAAATTAAAAACCGTTGAGCTTACCTTATATGGGCTCGTTAAAATTACATCGAAGGAATTTATTATTGTGTCTTGTTAATCACATTTGCATTCCTGCGTTTTGGCCTAATGTAGGCTCCATGTTTCTCTCAACTGAACGATATGAATCATTCCTTATACGCAAGCCTTGTATCACTTTGCCTCTGCGTATTGACACCTTGACCCATGCAGGGATTTTTCCTAGTGTCATTTTCCTGCATATGTCTCCTTGGTCTGAGCATTAGTGTGTTCCTTGCACTTGGAACTAGTATGTTTTCGACACTCGTTCCCCCTTTGTAATGTATCATTCTTTTATTCTTTTTCAAGCTTCCCATAAATTATTGAAAAAGACAAAAAAAAATCAAATATACCCCAAAAAGAGGAAGGGAAAAGTATTATTTTTTTTGGCAGCACAATGAGTCACCTTTGGACAAAGCACATCCTTTTGTTTGTTTGTCAAGCTCTGGGATTTAATATGACTTTAGGAAGTTGTTCTCGCTACATAGAGTTGTTTCCTCCTTCGTTTGGTTATTCTTCCAAACATATGGAGAGTTTGTGTTGCCTCCTACATTGTGAACTTATGTCAATACCATGATGCCTGAGTCTCATCATTTGTCGCGCTATTGTCCAAGGAAAGTTTTTACCAAGCTTGATTCAGACCCTCTGCATTTTGTCTCTTGACCTCATGCCCGACCATCCCAAAAATCCCAATCAAGTCTTTGTTCGAAATCAATGAAGCACTCAGCCTGATCATCAAGATCCTCTAGTCTGTTCTCGACGAGCCATCGAAGACCTCTGGGTAGTGAAGTCATACACTCATATCACACTCCTACCCAAGTTGTGAATATTTTGAAGTTGTTGCTCGAGCTCTGAAGGCCTCATCTCTAGCCATCATGCATCATTATCTTCTTGAAGATGGATACTATACATGTATATCTTTTTTATTTCGAGATGTAGATCCATTGTGTATTTCTCATGGCTACTCTTTATATAGCTATATGACATGGATCTACAGTGTATTTGATTGGCAGCCATGATTTTTTTTTCATTCCAAGCATGGGTATGCCTGCCTTGGTGAGACAATTGTTATTTTGTAGATGGCACCTCCTGAACTCTGGTCCCTGGGCTCTCTCACTTCGTACGTTGGTAAATATTGGTAATGTATTTCGGCCATCAGATGTTCTTTTGACCTCACACATTAGGAGGCATTTGTTATAACCCTAATTTGCGCCAGACATGCATACCTGGAATCAAACCATCTCACTTGCCACTTTTGCCAAGCCACCATTGAACATCTCTTCTAAAAATCAACCTTTTGAAGATGTACGTGCTCTGCACCATTTTTTCCCACGTGTCTACGCTATCTGACCCATTACAACCCATGTATATTTACAAAAGAACAAAAAATAGAAAGTTGCAGATGGAATACAAATTTATGGGTAATTGCCTAAACTGTTTGACCACCCATAGCCGGTCACTCAACCAGATAACTACCCTCTTTTAGCCTATAAAATAAGAGGTAGGGGTCCAATTTGAAGAGAGAAAAATAAGAGCAAAGAAACTCTACCCTTTTTTGTATTCCCCTTGCCCCAATATTTTGCAACCATTTTGTGAGAAATGAGGTGGAGAAGCATATGTGGAAGTAGTTGGTGCACAGTTGAAGAGGAGCCTAGGACCAGATTCGAGGAGCAGTAGCCGATCTCACCATTGTAAGTGAATTTTGTGAGGTTAATAAAAAGAATTAATTTTCCCATCCCGCCATACGAGGTGTTCAATATTTAATTTTTATTTACATTTTATTAGAACATCTAACCCACTAATTCATATATAAGATGCATGTTCGTAGTTCTTTGTTTGTCTGTTTGTGAATGCAGGTTGGCTTTGGGAGGAGACTTGTAGTTGAGGAGAAACTGAACGCAAAAGGATCGAAACCAAATGTGGATTTTGAGGTAGAGTTACCGGATCCTTTTATCCTTGTTTTTTATACATGAATTTGAGGTCTATGCCGAGATAATAGTAAAAAGTAGGAGACTTTAGACAGTTATTTCTGCATGCATTATAGAACCCTTAGTCCTAGTCCGTACGGGGGTTTTCCCACCCACATCATATGAGTAGAATGAAACGAATACAGATCTATATTATTAACATAGAGATACAATAAAAAATAACAAGGATACAGTAAAACTTGGCTTCTATTCAATAAAGAAATATGTTAAAACCATAAAATGCATACTAAAACAAGCTTGCTAGAATGGTGGTGGCTTATCTCTAAGAAGATATGTGACGGTTGCGTTCATTCGCAAGAAGATGGGTACAATGAGGATCTAAAGGCCTTTTTACATCAATCATGAATGAAAAAACCCTAGACATCCAAAAACCTAACCCTAGGAAATGAAGCACCAAAAGTCATGTGAGCCCTGTTGGGGTAAGTTGGTACATTAACTTCCTGGGGTCATAACTTTTGCATACAATCTTCATTTTAGGTGCATGATATCACATAGGAAAGGTATATCCAAGGAATACACATTATGCTGTCACATGTGATGATGTCAACAATGTGATTGCGGTGGGCCCAAAAAATGTTGTTTAGGGTGGCACTGGAAGTTTAGGACCCGAAAAGATTGAAAAAAATTGTCAAGATGAAAACTGAAACTACCAAGATGACAATTGTGTGTGAATCAGTTGGAATAGGTGGGTGGCCACCGATATCCACCTGGATTATCACAATAGGTAGTCTCTTCCAAAATTAGAAATCCCTCCTTTATTTCCCACTTCTAGACCAGAAACTCTATCCCTCCTTCCCCTCCTCTTAAGATATAGAAATTGAATAGGGTAGAAATGGTTGAATGCCAACTTAAGGGTATTTTATATAATTGTAATGAGAAGTGTTTTTGGGGGCACAAGTGTAAGGAGAAAAATATTTTTATGGCCATTTTTTAGGATGTTTCTGAAGAGGACGGAGATGTTTCTCCTTCTGAAATGTTGGAGTAATTACACACTCACCTAGTGATTAATTTTCCTAAGTTTGATAGTATAAGGTTAAGGGTGCTATCCAGAGATAGAATATTCTCTCTAGAGCATATTTCCTAAGAAATAGGGTGACTCCTACAAAATAGGGGCACCTCCCTCTTTAGTTTGACTTCGGTTAGGAGTTTAATTAGACTAGTGGAGAGTTCAATTAAACTAGTGGAGGACAACTCATGCATGCACCAATTTACTTTATCTCATGCAACAATTTATTTTTTCATGCTTAAGATAAGGATGGCACATATCTCATGCATGAATTCTATTCTCTATCCTCCACATATGTGGAATCAATTAATTTTTTATTGCTTTGATAGTTGACTCATACTAGGTGGAAATTAAACTCTGATTTCTGTCAGTGATTTCCTACTTTCAATTTTCACATGCAACTTATGTGACTAATTTCATATCTGAAAATTGATTCCTATTGATCTAACAATAAACCGTAGATGATATTGTTGAACAAATTTAAACTAAAATTATAACAAAAAATATAACAATGGAAACAACAAGAATAGAGATGAATAATCAACACATGAGACACAAATTTTCTATTCTGTAACTTTTGTCAATTCCATAAATTTTGAGGGAAACTTTATCCCTCCCAGCCAATACAAATTCACCAAAATATGAGGACAACCTTGTCCTCTGATAACCAGAAAAATTAACAAACCAAACCTCAAAAAATCCTTGAAAATTTCCTCTACCCACAAATCTATCGCAGACCACCAATACGACCCACTAACGTCATTCGTACAGCTCTTGACGTCAGCCTATAAGGACCTTCTCTTACCCATAAACCCATTACAAACATACACGACTATCCCTACTGGAAACCGCATGCATACATGCTACTACAACCCATGCACATAAGTGACAGTTTCCACTGCAACCCACGTACATGCATGAAAACATGTATGGACACTTACATACAATTCCCTCCACTCATATGGTTTCCTCCTTCTATGATTGCCTCTCTCCCCCCAAAAATGAAGTGTGATTTCCTTGTTGAGAATAGAAAATAAAGAGTCCTCAACCCTAGGCCAGATTTCCCATAGTTGCATAAATTTCCTTGCTAAAATCATCAAGATCCTTGACACAAGTGCAGACTCACTTATTCCAACTCCATCATTTCACACCAATAATGAAATGTCACAATGACCTCTCTCCTTTATATACAATTCCATTGATTAAGTTTAGGCAACCCTTCTAAAATCAACAATTAATAAGAATATTTTAATCCTCTTTGTGGGTGTGACACCCCATCACAAGCCCACAAAGCCCAGCAACTTACCCATGAGGCCCTAGCCTCATTCGAAGACTGATTTCACTGAAACAAAAGGATAAATTAGTTCCAATGTTGATTCCCACATGCCTGACACCTTAGCCTCTTGTGAGAATACCTCCTGAAGCTACAATATCACCAATGCTCCCTCTTAGCAAGGTAGGTATCCCATCCACCATCATCTGGATATACCTTTGTCTCCCACACTGGAAGTAGCTCTAACTTTTGCACTGGATATGTTATCACAATTGCACTCCAATTCTTCGAGTTGGATGATCCCTTTGTTACCAAAGGAAATCTTGTTGTCCAGGCCTCCTGATTTGCTTCTCCCTTAGTCACTTAGAAAAATCCATCTCTAGAAAATGGGTCCTCCATGGAGGATATACTACTCTTAGAATCCCCGTACTTCAGAGCCTCCTATATGGCCTCCTCAACCCATGACGCCTGCTTGGAAGACTCATATCTTCCATATGTACCTGAAGGTAGACTCCCTCTGAGCCTACTAACTCCCTATGAAGTCCAACTATCTCTGAACAGTCCTAGGAGGCTACTCCTCCCTACTGGATCCTGAAGGATGACTCCCTCTGAGCTCTAGCTCCCTATGGGCATGTACCACTAGTGGAGATACCTCCTCCCTCTTAACCTGTGCTATTGTTGGGGCTTCCTTCCTCAACACTGGTGGAGCCACCTGCTCCTCATCATTTGTCTCTCTAATACCACTGGCCACAACTCTCATAGGTTGGCCCCTCAGCCTATATAGGTTTCCCTCTCTAAATACAAGAACCACTCATGATATGAAGCTACATCTTATGGGCACAAACAACACCTTTCCATATCGAAATAATATGTGGTAATACTTCCTCTAAGTATCTAAGACTAAGAGAATACTCCTTCTGAGTTCTAGCACCCATAACACATTTTACACCCTCATAACCTCACCTGTCTACAATCAGAACAATATTGTAACAGATCCTCGTACTGCATGCTTGGATCCATTACCAAGTTCCACACACAAGTCTGAGCCAATATTTGTTAAAGTGTCAAATAACTCTCATGCACCTGTCATATGGAAATATGCTCTCTTATCCACCAACCAAGTCCTCCTACTAGAAACAATACCTGAAAGGGTGAAGACCAACAAGATATCCCTATGGAACTTGTGTGCAACCTCATCAACCTTTGTTACTGATGGTTGTTGCTTTCTTCCCCTTCCATTCGAGTCTGGACACTATGAATCATAGTGACCATAGTCATAACACTCAAAAAATTTGATCTTGATAAGATCCTTCTTTCGTCTTGGATCTGGAGATGCTACTCTCTCAAGAGAATCCCTTCTCCCTGGAGAAATTCTTCTACCTAGAGACCTCTTCTTCACTTCCTAGTACAGGCTACAAGGGACTAATTCTCATCATTGTTTCTCTTCATCGCACCATACAAATCATCCCTAGATACTAACTGAGTCTCCTCCTAAATAAAATCATTCCATATTCTATCAAATTCTGGTAACTTTTCTCATGCACAAATCCCCTGCACAAATGTTTCCCAAGACCTGGGAATACCTCTCAACGCCACATTCACCAAATCAAAATCCTCCACTTTATCACTAATGGCCACAAGCTAATCTTGGATCTGTGTAATATTCATAAGATAGTTCAAAAATGTGACCTCATAGAACATCTTGACAACTTGAATCCGATGCTTCAAATATACCTTCCTAGTTGTATTCCTGTTCCGGTATAGACCTACCAAAGAAACATACATTTCTCTAGAAGATGCATTCTCCGCAATGTGAGGAATCAAGTGATCCATTACGGATTCTAGAAACATGTTTGGCCTTCACTTCCTTTTCCTTATGTGTTTTTAACTCCCATGGATTGGTAAGAGTTGAAACCACACCCTCAACATACTACTTCAGGTCATTTTCTTCCAATAGAAGGAGAACCCTAGCATTCCAATCCTGGAAGTCAGTTGGTCCTTCCAACATGTCCACAATCTTCAATGTGTTCACCATGGTGACCTACCTATAATAGGAACAACAATCCTCCAATGTTGTAGCATAATGTGTTTCAAGATGATCCCCTTCTCTTTAAGTCCTTAACCTTGATACCATGTCAATTTTCACATGCAATTTATGTGACTAATTACAGTTCTGAAAATTTCTTCCTAGTGATCTAACAATAAACCCTAGTTGTTACGACTAAACAATTTTACACTAAAATTATCAAAAAAATATAACAGTTGAAACAACAATATCATAGATTAATCATCAACACATGAGACACAATTTTTTTGTTCAGTAACTTTTGTCAATTGTAGAAATCATGAGGGAAAAAACAACCCTCCCAGCCAATACAAATTCACCAAAATCTGAGGACAACCTTGTCCTCCAATAACTAGAAAAATCAGCAAACCAAACCTACACAAATCCATGGAAATTTCCTCTACCCATAAATCTATTGCAAACCACTTGTATGACCTGCCTATATGGACCTGCTCCTTCCCAAAAACTCTATGCAGACGTACGTGACTTCCCCTACTGAAACCCGCGTACATACGAAACACTACAACATGTGTATGTATGTGAGTGTTCCCATTGCAACCCGCGTACATGAATGAAAACCTGTAGAGACACTTCCATACAATTCACTCCACTCGTACAATTTCTTTTGTCAGTGGTTGCCTCTGTCGCCCACACATTCGGTGTGCTTTCCCTACCAATAACAAAAAATAGAGAGACCTCAACCCTAGGCCATATTTTCCATAGTTGTAGAAATTCCCTTGCTGAAATCACCAAGCTCCTTGACACAAGTGCATACTCACTTATAAAAAATCCATCATATCACAACAATAATGAAATTTCACAATGATCTCTCTCATTTATAAACAAGTCCAATGAGTGAGATTAGGCACCCCTTCTAAACTCAACAATTAATTAGAATATTATAATCCACTTTGTGGGTATGACACCCCATCACAAGCCTTAGTATGTTTCTCTTTCTATTCTCCATTTGTTCATCCCTTTCATTTTTCCCTTAAGAAAATTAGAATTGGTTGAAGTAGTTGAGCTACTTCATTAGTTATGTTAATTAAAAACTCAACCAACTTTTAGTTAGGGGAAAATTAATAAATCATAATAAGAGTTTTAAATAAATAATAACTAGTAGGTGGGACCCCTTGTGACTCCCCTTTATCTCTTAACAATCATAGCACAACTAGTTAATTAAACAAAAACATCCCTCCTTGTGACTCCCATCATCACATTCATGTTTGACAATTTATCTCATTGACATTTGAAATTATTTTCAAAAATATATTACTCATATATCCAAAAAAAAAATAGGTTGTCCAAAACTTTGGAAGTCAACTATCATCAACAATAAATAAAATAAAACTCAAAGTCCATATTTTCTACTCTAAGATGCAATCTTTCCCTTGTTGCTACTGTCACCTTTTGATCTCTCTGAATTTTCCTTTTGTTTTGTTGAGCCTTTAGGCCTAATCTTGTTGATCACATGATAACAATCATCCCTCAAATGTATCCGGGAGAACACAGATTTATCAGAGACATTGGAGGGTGAGGAAGGGGTAGCAATGGCTTTTCCTTTTTCAGGGGCATGGTGGGCCTTAGTTTTCAACCTTTTTCTAGCATGGGAGGACTGAAATGGTGAGTGGACAGGGGCAGCTTGGACAATCTGATTGATAGGCAGGGGAGAAGGTAATGAAAAATTGAGCCATCCACAATGTTGGGAGACTATTGGGTAGACAAACTCTTTCCATCCACCGTTTTCGGGAACCTCGGGTTGCAATGAAACATGAGGGGGCACATGAATACTAGGGGCTTGTGGATCTTGGAAGGGAGGCCTTGCAGGCCTAGGTTGGACCACTCCTTGCCCAATCCAATTTAAAAACCCATCCTGAAATAGCTGGCCTAACTCTTTTGAATCAGCATCAAAGTGAATGGAGAATCTAGGCCTTCTAGGGCCCATGTTCCAATTACCTCTTCCTCGGTTACCTCTGTCATGGCTACCTTGGCTGAAAAATATCATTCTTGTATGCATGATTGATTA
Source organism: Picea sitchensis (assembly GCA_010110895.2). Classification (NCBI taxonomy): domain Eukaryota; kingdom Viridiplantae; phylum Streptophyta; class Pinopsida; order Pinales; family Pinaceae; genus Picea; species Picea sitchensis. Next base: position 185,037 of record SNQJ01S0005893.1, on the reverse strand, counting down.
CAAAATAGTTCCTTTAACAACCATACATGAAAACTCTTTTAAAATATGAAATAAATTTGGCTCGGCAACATATCAGACTCATGTAATCCAATCCATACAAATTGTTTAACCATTTTCAATGAGGAGGGGGTGAACAAAGGTTTTGGGATATGCGAGGGGTTTGTATTGAGCGAGAAAATGTTAAAATGAGGGGGAAAAGAACATGGTTACTGCTCACTGATAACAACAATAAACTGAAATGTAAACCAAAGAACATATCATTGTAATCCATCCCTGTGATCTTAAACGGTCACAATACAGAGCTTATCTTAACTTTAAATAAATTTTAGGAATAGGGAGTGAGTGATGAATATGCGAAGGCAAGGGGATTGTAATTAGAAAAAAGCGAAAAAAATGGTAGGGGAAGATAGTGGTTATTGTTCAAAAAACTAATTAAGTAATTCCATTAAACAGTTCTATATTAAAATCAAAAGATCCAATACTAACCAAATAGTCAATGTGATCAATTAAATGACTAATGTGTATAAATAGCTCATTGTTTGCATTTAAATATTTAACACAGTGTCACCCAACTCAAAATAATATGCCCTCCAAAACAACCTGTATAAGAGTTATGTTTCTTCCCATTTGTCCCATTTAATATTTAAAACAGCTTCTAAATGAACACACAGTCACTTTTTTCCACTCTGTTCCATCAAAACAATAACCATTGTCCATGAATTATTTCTTCAAATCAAACACAAACACAAAAATCGTGCCCGATTTCATTCCTCTAATCAAATTGAAACAAAACCATATTGTTATAAAACCCGTGCCCATAACTGATGGTGTAATCAAGCGATATCCATAACATATACAATAGACAACCACGCCACAACCATCACGATTTTAAATTGCAATAATCCCGATTGGAAATTAAAACACACAGTAACAACAACCCTTATTTCAACCTATATCATGTTGTAGGAAACACACAACCCAGCACATAAATCAAAGAGGCATATTCCCGATAAACCATAAAACAATGTTGAGTCAACAATCCAACTGTTACAACACAAGAGGCAGTGACTGTGTGCCCACTTCATTAATTGAATCAACCAATTAACCATGCTGAACTATCGAATCAATTGTCATAATAAAATAATATAGTGATTATAAACCAATCACAAAAACCATTATCAATGCTATTAATTAGGGACAACCAATAATCAACCACTACCGACAATACTCCACCAAATCATAACAATCGACCATGTGCCCGACCAAAAATAATTGGTTCATTTGTCAAAATTGGGCTTAAAATAATCAAGGGGGGGATCTGAGTCACCAACACAGGGAAGTTGGAAATGACAACCAACAACATGTGAGAAACATTTGGAACAACACGGTGGATACATAGGCCATATCACGCATAGATGTGCAATATAAGGAGAGATTTCAACAGGAAGGAGAGATTATGAACATAGGAGCAGAGGTCCCTCACGGGCCAATAAATAACACCCAGAACACGCAAAGCATAACCCTCTTGATTTTCCCCAATAAACCCAAGTAATTATTATATAAAACAGAGCCATGAAATAGAAATCAACCTCAAAGAAATCCCCTTGGCATAATAGCAATCATAACCAAATACACAGACACCAATGGTATAAATGACCCCATACCCAGGTGAAATGATATACAGTGACACAAGGTGGTTCGAAATCAAACCCATCAACCCCATAACAACAATACGATCGGGCGAGGTGACAAGAACTGTGTGGAGATAGTCGGTCAAGTCTGGACCGAATGAACCCTCCAAAAAACTATCATAAGGACAACAGAGAGCCTTCATGGCTTCTGCCACTCAGAATAATCAATAAAATTGTGAATTCAACCATCGTTTTCCATTTGCAACGAAAACCACACAACAACCATTCCAGAGAAATATCACAAGTTTACATAGTTTCTAGTCTCAAGAAAAGAACATACCCATACTTCACTGAGCCAATATCTATTTCATAACAAGAATGGGTTCATGGATGGCGAAAAGACATACCTGTAACCAAAAGTCCTTAAAAACGCGAGCTTGGTTGAGCAGTTCTTCCCTTGCCTAAAAATCAGAGTTTAACCACAACGAAATACAATTGAACAATAGCCAAGCTAGGGTGACGACCAGTGGGAAAGGTATGGAGTGACGTGCAGTAAATTCACATCACTTCCATCCTTTACTCATTCAATCACTTAGTATGTGTCAGCCAACCATTCAATTAATCCATGCATCAAAACCAACATCCATTACTTGCAAAATGTGCCACCCTATGTCACATTAACCATTTCCAACCACACCATAATGCATATCACATGTGTTTCCATATAACTCAATAAATTGTATATCCATTAACCTTGTTAGCTAGGAATTAACAACAATCCTTTAATTTCAATGCATGTGGTGTAGCATAGTAGCATAGTTAAATTTCTTCCTTAGATTGTTTTCATATTTATTTTATCCTTTTCCATGACTAACATATGTTTTGTGCAGGTGTAATATGTAATATATCATCGTGCAATTATCATAGAAATAACAGTTCACATAAGTCCTCGTGACATGGAATTGACAATTTAGAGTAAAGAAGCCCACACATAGCATGAATTATCCATCACCCATTTGTTGCAAATAGAACCAACATTTGAACCTCAATCATGCTCAAACCTGTAAGTAGTGTTGAATAGTAGCATAAACATCAAATAAGAACCATATATGATCCTCCAAACTACAAGGGGGTCCGACCTACTAGTATTATATATATCGTTAGCTTATAATAATAGGCTTTTAGCAATACTTTGCAAACAAAATCCTTGTTGCGATTTTTATCGTCAACAAACTGGCGACTCCATAGGGAAATTTGTTTTGAATAGATTTATAACTCACAAATCATGGTTTCGCAGACCAAGAAAATCAGGTTGAGAAGATATAACCAGGAATATTATGCAACAAGGAGAAGTCAGTGGATTTAATGTAAAATGACCAGGAATTTGGGAATAACTCATAAAAAATGTTAAGTATGAGGGGTTTTACCACTGTGTGCATAATCGTTCAATCGTAATCTGCTCTTTACTTCAAGGAGAAAAATTATGGACTTGCTCTCTTAAATTCTCAAATGGATGAAGAAAATGAAAGTAGAAGCGGGAGATAACCAAAAAAAAATTAAAAGACAGCAGTGAAAGCAGATAGAAAATTCAAGTGCTTTCAGGGAAACATTGTAACCATTGTCTAAGCTTGATTGTTATTGACTAACAATATCTTGCAAGAGTGTCACTATGGCAGAACTGATCCAACATCTTATTCTTGACCAAAATCAATTAAAAGGTGAAAAAGTAATAAAAATCATAACAGGATTAAAATTGCGGAATTTAAAATAGCAGAGATAAAATGACATAAATGTAAAAGAAAAATTATTAAAATCGGAAAGAAAAAATCAAACTACTATAAAGTCAAAATAAAAAACATAGATAGAAATGAAAGCAAAGCTAGACTACTAATATACAGAAAATCCAAACATTGTTAGAACTTTTCACGTTGGTCCCATGTAATGTTTCAAGTGAGAAACGTTAGTGTTGTAGGAAAACAATTGCTCCTGTAAATATTTTGGAATGTAAGAATTAGTACCCAGGACAAAAGTGATCGTGAAAGGGCCAACCATAACACTTGAAACTCTGAGGTAATAATTATCCCTTTAACGCATACAATGAGATCGTCAAGATAAATATGAATACTAATCAATTTGTCAGGAATTATTTGTATGTGCCCTTTAAAAGTGGTACTTGCATCAGGTAAGCCAGAAGCATATGTTCATAAGTCACGGTACCCCAACTAGTGATAAGAGTGGTTTTTTGAGCATCTACCTTTTTTTCCCCTGATTTGATTGTAACCAAAAAAACTGTCAAGTAAGGGCCTCATTTGCGACCTTACAACCTGTTGTAAAATCATTTCCATATTAGGGGGAGGGAAGGGATTTTTCATAATAGCCTGAATGAATGTGTGAAAATTAATGCAGAAGCTAATATGATTAGTGACTTTTGAAACAGGTACCAATTTGGAAACCCATTCAGGATACTTGACTGGAAAAATGTTTCCAGCCCTCAAGAAATTTTCCAACTCCCTTTGAATAGTTTCTTTCAATGCCAAGTTAATAGGTCTTTGTTTTTGCCCAACTGGTTTCATGTATTCCTTGATGGGGATAGCATGTTGTATAAGACCAGGATCAAAACCATGAAGATCCTCGTAATACCAAGAAAAAACATCTTGAAATCCACCAAGTATCCTGGAAAACTTCATTTTTTCTTCACCAGAACATTGGGCACCTATTTTAACATCCTTTGGAATTTCAGGTGTCCCAATGTTCAAGGAGATGGTTTCACCCACTTTCCTTTTTGACTGCATTTATTTCTGTTTCTTTTTATTTCCTACATCACTCGATGAGAACAAACTCTCTATAGGAGTCAATCCCTTATGAACCTTGTCATCTTGTATGGATATAATTTCCTTGGGATTAAAAGGCTCATTCTGAATGAAAGCACAAATTCTCTCATCATTAGGGAAGACCTGCAAAGATTCTATATTTTCATGGATATGTGGATGGTATAGAGATTGAAAAGTACAATTAGGTCTATGCGGCAGCAGTTGCCTAGTAGGATAGACTGCAAAAAAAGCTAATAGATCATCCATTGAGTTCACTTCCCTATTAACATGAGTTATGTTGAAAGATAATAGGTTCAAGATAAGTTCCCAAACAGTTTGGGTATATCATTTCATCAACTTGTTGCTAGGGGAATAAATATTACGTACAAGGTTCACAACAAGATCAGAGTCCCCCAAAACTGAAAGGTGACCATAGACAAGATTATAGGCATTTTCAATGCCTAATAATAAAGCTTCGAATTCAGTGACATTGTTCGTGCAAGCAAACTCCAACCTATAATAAAAGTTATGGATTTTTCCTACAGGAGAAATCAAGACAATGCCAGCTCCATTTCCTTCATTTGAGCATGAACATCAAAGTGCATGTGCCACATACCATCATCCAAATCAATTTCTTCCAAGGGTATGTTATCCTCCTCGGCAAAGATGGAATACACTCCTAGGTCCTCTTCGATATAGTTTACATTAGGTTGTGGGACACTCTCTATGTAAGGTGAAATCCTTCCCTCTTTAAGGACTATACTGTTTTTACCATTCCAAGGAACGGATAAATGTGTTATGTTGAGTGAGAGGTATCCACCTGTTAAATCTTTCCAAACTCTTCCAAATATGATTGAGTAATTTCTTACTGGCATATCAATTACCTGAATACTAAGGGTTGTCCTTATTTCAGGGTGTGCGCACAAAACTAAGGTCACATCTTTAATCTCTCTTATGGTTGTTTGTTGTAGACTATTATAAGAGAGCATGCTTCTGTCATTTTCATTTGTGCAACACAAGCCTAGATCTTCCATAATAATCTTCAACATCAAACTTGGGCCCGAACCACCATCAATGAGGCAACAATGGGTGATATTATCCATAATTTTTAAAGAAATATAAAAGGGGGATTTTTTACAGCATATCTAAAGTTATGTACACCTACTTTATTTATAGGCGAATCCTCTTTGTTTACCTCTTCAGAGAGGTTGTCTACAACAAAATATTTTCCTTCCATGAATTGTTTCAGATGCCTCTGTTGTTCAGGGACGAAAACCATGTCTAGAAGGGTTCCATATGCTTTGATGTTGGCCAACTGATTAATAATATTGTATTTGGAAGAGGGGAGAGGGGAAGTTGTTTCTTGACTGTCAGGAACCTTAGAAACCTGAACCGTAGCAGTTGGTGTAGATGAGCTTGGGCTAGAAGAATTGCAGGGAGGATCATATTTGCCTTTAGGAGCATAGGATTTGTTCCTAGTATTGATGATCATGATATCTTCTAGCTCTGCAAAATCTAGTACAACGATGGTAGTTTCTGGTCTTTTACCAAAGATGTTATCTATGGAACTCTTCCTTACTTCACATGTGGCTTGCTTGTGGTGTTCCTCTCAAAAGTTACACCAACTTCAGGGCAATATGGCTTTAGGCTGAAAATTATTTTCAATTGGATTCTTGAAGGGAGGTGTGGAGGAGGATGAAGCTCCAGGGGTGAGAGGGGAGACAGTTCCTTTTCTCTTATGTGTTATCATACGATTATTCATATCTTGTACTAGATGTAAGAGGGCGGACATGTCTATCTGTTTAACCAATTCTCCCTGGGGAAGACTTGTTCTTTAGAGTTGTTCTTAATACTCTAAACAAGTATGCAGAGAGGAACCGATATTATCAATGTATTTTTCCTCAAGCCTATGAAGATAGGGGGAAGGTAATGCGTTGTAATAATGCATGAAAGCAGCATGGTTCTGAGGTCGAATGAGTTCAGGGATTTGATTGTATAACTTAGTGAAATGCAAGTTGAAGGACTTGATGGTTTCACCATCCTTATAGGAAATGTTATTGTACTTCTGTAACTGCTCTGCTGGGATTTTTTATTACAAATAGGTGGATCTGAACCAATAAACTAACTCCTCCCAAGTAGACAAAATCTTAGGAGGAAGGTCAAAGAAATCAGTTGTAGCCTTCCCTTCCAAGGAATTGATGAATAAGTGCATGCAAGTATCATTTTCATTGGCCCCTATGTTGTGACAAGCATTAGAAAATGCCAATAGGTGTTCGTTTGTAGTGACAATGTTATTTACCGAAAACCTAGGGATGTGCTCTTTGAATTTAGGAAGTGGAAAAGTAGCAAGTGCTAGGTTAAGAGGAGAGGACACATGCCACGATGTGGTTTGGCATCTTCTTCAAATTGAAAAAGCCCATACTTTTTAATGACTTTGGTGGGATTTTTGGTAGACTGGGCAGGGATATGCTGGCTATATAAGCTACCAATCACTGACGAAGATGAAGACTGAGATGAGGAAGAACTTCTAGTGCCACCAGAGCCACCGCTAGATGCCATCTTGTGGATAACGGGTGAGGTATAAAAACGATGAACTTGAAGATCAGACAAATTTCTCCTTAGATCACTTTGTTGGGGTGAAAACACAACATTCTTTCTTCATATTTCAGCAATAGGATTAATTTCAGGTGATAATCTTCTTCTTCTTCTAGAAACACGAGAGTCTAAGGACATGAAAGTAAGGCCAAAATAGAAGGATCAAGAAGGTTACTTTTGATTTATAGGTTGTCTATGTCTAGCTTCCCAATGTTCTTGGGTACTCATATATCGGTAAATTTCTACCCATGAATGATTAAGCTCAACACGAGTATTGGCAGTGTCTAAAATGGTGTTGAACAGATTCAAAGCAATGCTAGTCTGATCTTGTATACTGGGCTCAATATTGGGCTTCCTTGCAACAAGCAAAGTCATTAAGAAATAAAACAGTCAAAGAATTAATATCAGAAAAATAGATGTATTTGATGCTAATCAAGCATAAAAATTAACCAGAGAGATATTGAAGATATCCCCAGTATGGTCGCCAAATAAATGTTGAGGAAAAGATATGAAATGATCTTACTCGAGCATTTTCAGATTCTGCTTGGCTAAAGAAAAATAAACGAGAATATCACCCTATGTTTATAGCCATCAAAATTAATATCCTAACTCACAAGTATTGATTACAAGTGCTTAGGCTAGTTTTTATAAATAAAATCTTGTTGAAAAAATCATTATTTATGTGTTTTTCTGAACATAACAAATGCTAAAATAAATGTAGAGATAGAAGTAAAGACACTGAGTCGATAATAAAGACAGATGAGACATAAAGAAATCATTTATTTCATTCCAATTCATCAAAGAGTCATTCTCTTTACAAAATTTCGTGAAGAAGTTTTGCACCAAGGTCAAAATTAGACGTAGTCAATGAAACATACAAAAGGACCTCTCACAAAAAATAAAAAAATTGAATTCTAAAAGCTGGATCAGCTTGCCACGTATTTTTTCCCACTCGACTATGCACAATAGCCTTTGTCAGTCACGAAAACTAATTCACAAACAAAAAAGTCTACACAGACTATCAAAGATAGATCAACACCTCTGAAAAACAAGTGTTTGAATGATGTAATTCAACCTTGAATCTTGTTGTCTACAATAAGACCTTGCTATCATAAAAAATAATTAGGCTTGTGATAAATTAAGGAATGAATGAAAACTAAACTAGCTAAACACAAAATCAAAGAGAAAACCTTAGTATTCTTCTCTTTCTATTCTCCATTTGTTCCTCCCTTTCCTTTTGCCTTTAAGCAAATTAGAATTGGTTGAAGTAGTTGAACTACTTCATTAGTTAAGTTAACTAAAAAATCTACCAACTTTTAGTTAGGGGGAAAAGTAATAAATCATAATAAGGGTTTTATATAAATAATAACTAGTAGGTGGGACCCCTTGTGACTCCCCTTTAGCTCTTAACAATCATAACACAACTAGCTAATTAAACAAAAACATCCCTCCTTGTGACTCCCATCATCGCATTCATGTTTGAAAATTTATCTCATTGACATTTGAAATTATTTTCAAAAATATATTACTCATATATCCAAAAAAAACATGTTGTCCAAAACTTCGGAAGTCAATTGTCATCAACAATAAATAAAATAAAACTTAAAACCCATATTTTCCACTCTGAGATGCAATATTTCCCTTATTGATGTTGTCACCTTTTGATCTCTCTGAATTTTGCTTTTGCTATGTTGAGCCTTTAGGACTAATCTTGTTGATCACATGAGAAAAATCGTCCCTCAAATGCATCTGGGAGGACACGGATTTATCAAAGCCATTGGAGGGTGAGGAAGGGACAACAATGGATTTTCCTTTATCAGGGGCATGGTGGGCCTCAGTTTTCAACCTTTTGATAGCATGGGAGGACTAAAATGATGAGTGGACAGGGGCATCTTGGACAATCTTATTGATAGGCAAGAGGAGCAGGTAAAGACAAATCGGGTCAGCCACGATGTTGGGATATTGTCGGGTGGAAAATATCTTGCCATCTGTCATTTTAGGGATCCTTGGGTTGCAATCAGACATGAGGGGGCACGGGAATACCAAGGGCTTGTGGAGCTTGGAAGGGAGGCCTTTCAGGCCTAGGTTGGACCACTCCTTGCCCAATCCAATTTAAAAAATCCAGCCTGAAATAACTGCCCTAAATCTTGTGAGTCAGTATCAAAGTGAATGGAGAATCTAGACATTCTAGGGCCCCTGTTCCATATACCTCTTCCTCGGTTACCTCTACCATGGCTACCTCGGCTGAAAAAGATTATTCATGTATGCATGATTGATTAGAAAATAGTTCCTTTAACAACCATACATGACAACTCTTTTAAAATATGAAATAAATTTTGGCTCAGCAACATATCAGACTCATGCAATCCAATCCATACAAATTGTTTAACCGTTGTCAATGAGCAGGGGGTGAGCAAAGGTTCTGGGATATATGAGGGGTTTGTATTGAGCGAAAAACTGTTAAAATGAGGGGGAAAAGAACATGGTTACTGCTCACTGATAACAACAATCAACTGAAATGGAAACCAAAGAATATATCATTGTAATCCATCCCTATGGTATTAAACTGTCACAATACAAAGCTTCTTTTAACTGTAATTAAATTTTAGGAATAGGGAGTGAGTAATGAATATAGAGAAAAAATGGTAGGGGAAGATAGCAGTTACTGTTCGAAAAATTAATTAAGTAATTCTATAAAACAATTCTATACTAAAATAAAAAGATCCAATACTAACCAAATAGTCACTATGATCAATTAAACGATTACTTTGTATAATTCATCATTTATGTGTATTAACTTGATCACTGTTTGCAATTAAATCTTTAACACAATGTCATCCAACTCAAAATAATATGCCCTCCAAAACAACCTGATAAGAGTTTTGTTTCTTCCCATTTGTCCCATTTAACATTTAAAACAATTTCTAAATGAAAACACAGACACTTGTTTCCACTCTGTTCCATCGAAACATCAACCATTGTCCATGAATTATTTCTTCAAACCAAACATAGACACAAAAATCGTGCCCGATTTCATTCCTCTAATCAATTTATTAATCAAATTGCAAAAAAAAGATACTGTTATAAAACTTGTGCCCATCTTTGATGGTGTAATCAAACAATATCCATAACATATACAGTGGACAGCCACGCCACAACAATCAGAATTTTAAATTGAAAAACTCTCGATTGGCAATTAAAACACATAGTAACATCAACCCTTATTTCAACCTATATCATGTTGTAGGAAACACACAACCCAGCGCATAAAGAAAAGAGTCATATTCCTGATCAACCATAAAAAAATGATGAGTCAACAATCCAATTGTTACAACACAAGAGGCAGCGAATGTATTCCCACTTCATTACTCGAATCAACCAATTAACCATGTTGAACTATCGAATCAATTGCCATAATAAAGGAATAAAGTGATTATAAACCAATCACAAAAACCAATGTCAACGTTATTAATCAGGGCCAACCAATAATCAACCACTTTCGATGATACTCCACCAAATCATAACAGTTGACCATGTGCCTGACCAAAAATAACTGGTTCATTTGTCAAAATCGAGCTTAAAATAATCAAGGGTGGGCTCTGAGTAACCAACATAGGGAGGTTGGAAATGACCACCAACAACAAGTGAGAAACATTCAGGACAACATGGTGGACACACAGGACATATCACCCATAGCTTTGCAAGACAAGGAGAGTGTTCAATAGGCAGGAGAGATTATGAACATAGGAGAAGAGGTCCCTAACGGGCCAATAAATAACACACAGAGGATAACCCTCGCGGTTTTCCCCAATCAACCCGAATAATGCTGATATAAAACAGATCCATGAAATAACAATCAACCTCAAAGAAAGACCCTTGGAATAATATCCATCATAACCAAATACGCAGACACCAATGGTATAAATGAGCCCATACCCAGGTGAAACGATATACAGTGACACAAGGTGGTTCAAAATCAAACCCAGCAACCCCATAACAACAATATGATCGAGCGAGGTGACAACAATTGTGTGGAGAGAGTCGTTCAAGTCTAGACCAAATGAACCCTCCAAAAAAAAATCATAAGGACAATAGAGATCGTTCATGGCTTCTACCACTCAGAATAATCATTGAAACTATGACTTCAACCATCATTTTCCATTTGCAACAAAAACCACACAACAACCATTCCAGAGAAATATCATAAGTTTACATAGTTGCCTGTCTCAAGAAAAGCACAAACCCATACATCACCAAGACAATATCTATTTCATAACTAGAGTGGCTTCATGGATTGCAAAATGACATACCTGTAACCAAAAAGCCTTAACAATGTGAGCATGGTCGAGCAGTTCTTCCCTTACCTGAAAATCGGAGCTTAACCACAGCGAAACACAATTGAAAAATAGCCAAGCTAGGGTGACGGCCAGTGGAAGAGGTATGGAGTGACATGCAGTAAATGCACGCCGCTTCCATCCTTTACTCATTCAATCACTTAGTATGTGCCAGCCAACCATTCAATTAATCCATGCATCGAAACCAACATCCATTACTTGCCAAATGTGCGACCCTATGTCACATTAACCATTTCCAACCACACCATAATGTATATCACATGTGTTTCCATATAACTCAATAAATGTTATAGCCACTAACCCTATTAGCTAGGACTTAACAACAATCCTTTAATTTCAATGCATGTAGTGCAACATAGTAGCATAGTTTAATTTCTTCCTTAGATTTTTTTCATATTTCTTTTATCCTTTTCCATGACTAACATATGTTTTGTGAAGGTATAATATGTCATAGATCATGGCACAATTAGCATAGAAATAAAAGTTCACATAAGCCCTCGTGACATGGAATTGAGAATTTAGAGTAAAGAAACCCACACATAGCATGAATTATCCATCACCCATTTGTTGCAAATAGAACCAACATTTGAACCTCAATCATGCTCAAACCTGTAAGCAGTGTCGAACAACAGCATAAACATCAAATAAGAACCATATCTGATCCTCCAAACTATAAGGGGGTCCCACCTACTATTATTATATATATATCATTAGTTTATAATAATAGGATTTTAGCCCTACTTTGCAGGCAAAATCCTCATTGTGATTTTTATCGTCAACACTCCCGAAGCTACAATATCACCAACACCTACTTCACTCTAGATCACTACAAAGGAAAATTCTCTTGGTCATGAAACTATCTATGGTGCATTGACCTATTATTAAGGTTTATTCATGTATTTATTACACACTCATGTAATGCAATTTGTACATTCATTCTCAATTCTTTCTCTCATTTTTGCTTCTTTCTCTTTTGTTATTTTTGCAAACTTTGTGTGAATTTCTCTAGCTAGGTTCTCTATAAATTTCACATGGTATCAGATCTTTGTTTCTAGGATAAAATGCATGGGAACTTTATTTGCAGGTTTAGGATTGGAATATTGTAGCAGTTAGAAAGAATGGAATTACCGCTATCAACACTTCTTATGCCACACAATTATTTTGACTGGAAGTTGTTGAGCACTCAACACACCCTAAAAGCCTTATGAAATTTTATCACTTTTTGGGTACCACTTGTTTTCTTCACTGTCTAAATTGATTTCACTTTGGGATATGGTTTATCTTTTTGTTGTTTTCATGACTCTTATCATCAAGTCAGGTTTGTTTGAACTTGTGAAACCCCATGTCTAAGAGAACTTAACACCCAAATTGAGAATCGACAGCTAACACTGAACCTCACGTGCTTAGGTTCGACGTCAAAAACAATTCAGGCAAGTAAAGACACCACACAGTTACAATAGTAGCTGAGTGTCAATCCCCATCGGCGTTGGTATAAGGTGGAGTTGGTTTGCGTAAGTTATTTGCATGAAGTTTCAAGAGATAGTCGATACGCTCGGCATCGGTAAAATACGGGGAGGATAGACATTAACGAAGGAAATAAAGAAATCACTAATAGCCGATGACCGATTCTCTTTATTAGGGTCATGCAAATATATAAAGGCTAAAACAATCATTTCGTATGTGACAAACATATCGTCGATCGTCGATCCCTAATGCAATTTCGGCATCGAGACATTTTTGAGAGAGTCGATCCGAGAGCACTTGGGTAGGTTTATCTTCGATCCTTGATAATTTTTGGCGTCAGCAAGATAGGATTGGGTTTTAGAATGTATAGCTTAACGAAAGTCCTGATACCGATTAACACGAGAAAATGGAGTCGGTGATCTCAAATGCCATGTGTCTTTATCACGTACGGGGGTCATACGACCTAGTTTCGTCCAGATTCATATTAAGGTTCCTTGGGTCATAGTCATGCCTCCTATTCATCTTTGCCACGTCATATCCATACGGAAAGATCGATCAGCGTTAGATATTTTGCAAGAAGATATCAATGGAAAGTGTTCAAAACAGAATCCTGACCCCTGACCCACCAACTGGAATAGTGAAATGATGGGATGTTTGCGGCATATGATACGGTCGGATTTGGACATTTAATAGACCAGTTAATGCTTGATCCCACATTTGTTTCTACCTCATGCATAGATTAAACAACAACAATTTGAAATCTCCAATAGGCCACATTACCACCCGTGCTCGTGCCGTCAACCCATGATGAATTCAATTTTAAACATCCTTGAATATCTGGCGGGAAATTTAATGAAATTACACTCATAACTTGAATCGAATGGTTTATGTGTCAAGGTAAGTTCATCCCTGTTTAAATATCTAGAACGGTTTTGAAGAAATTCATTCTACGCACAAGTTTGAATTCTAGAGAATCTGAAGGAGCAAAGCGAGCGTCTCGAGACTGTACTGACCCTCAGATTATCAAAACTAGGTTAAACAAGATACAAAGGTATGTGTTCAAGTTTGTCAATTCATTGGTCATAATTTATATATGCATCTGATTTTCTGCCACTGTCTCTAAACTATGTTCTAGCTGCAGGTAAGATGTCGTAGAGAAAGCCAACCACTAGACGCTCGCTGAGAGCACCCAAGATAAAAGAAGTTGAAACAGGTGAAGGTTCCTCTCTGGGGACCGTGAGGTGTTTGGAGTACACTCCCAGTGTGGAGCTTTTCATTAAGACATAAACAAAGAAATATTTTTTCCAACCTTTGACCTTTGGCGATACAGAAGAAAGCACCAGATCTAAATTAATGCTCCCATAGTGGGGGACCTCTTCAATATAATTATATGGGAAGAATACCCAGAGTATATCTCACACAGCGACCCAAACATAAGGGTGCTCAATAAATAGGTGTTCCCTAACATCTGACGGTCATATTTACACATGGTGGCCAGCAGAACCCTAATTTTCCCTTGCATAAAGCTTCTGAAATGGCTAATCGACCATACGGACGAGAAGAAGTGCTTGATCAATGATGAGAATGGTGAGTGTGTCACAGTTTTCCTCCCGACAGAAGTCTAGAAATACTACAAGCTCAGGGACCCCGAGGAGAGGCTAAACACGGACTTCATGGTGAATTTCTATGAATTCCATGACACCATCCAGTTGATCGCCTCATGGTGGAAGGAGGACAAGAAGTTTACCAAACGGAGCAATGGTTGGTATGGGACAGCTAACTTTAGAGAGCCATACATCTATCTGATGGCTCTCATCTGCCGACTATATGGAGAGAAGGACCACTCCAAGTTTTTGGAAGCATGGATTCCTTTGGCATACATGGTGGCTATTTTTGAAAGTAGCTTCAATTGGGGAGTGATAATTTATAAACAATTGATCGTATTTGTACAATAGGCTCAGACACCGAAAGAAGGGGAAGCACCCACTTTCTACATGGCCTCATACTTTATCGATGTCATCTACGCAAGGAATGTCTTTGTCGTCATGAATTTAAGATGGCATGTTTCAGAGCTCCCGGTCCACGTTTACTTCAGCATACTATGGGAGAATAGGTACAAAAAATCTTACGCACTCATTTGCGATGAATTCATTGCCCGTATTCATTTTATTATTTTTAAGAAGGAATGCCCAAGATTATCCGTAGCAGACAAGAAAATGGTAGAAAAGGTAGGCCATTAGTATTTAGATGAATGCTCAAACTATATCAGGGTGTTCGAGGCCACTGGAGCACCACATCTCCTACCCGCTCATGTCCCAGACCCGCTCATTATGGGAGAAATATGCTATCAAACTATCCGGGAGGGATATAACGCCACATTAGTCAAGGACAAGAAGTGGGTTGTCATACCCTATGGTTTCCATGTGGTATTTTATCTGGTAAAGGATACTGCTCAATCCAAACAAGAAGGGTTGAGCCAAGTGGAATTTAGATTCCCGACAGGCCAATTCCTCAAGCATGACCCTAAAGGCCTAGTCCTCCAACATGCTTCACAGGTATCATCATGTTGGTCGTACGCTCATGATAAGTTTGAGGATGAAATTTTCATAGAATGCACCCAGGACTAAGACGAGGTAGTACATAAAATGGCCAACCCAAATATGACCCATTTCAAGGCCATGAGCATGGATGAACAGGGGGAAACAATAAAGAAATCGGCCCAAGAGGCCCTTGGAACCAGGAAAGAAATCAAAGTGGTAGAGACAATAGAGGCACAAAGAAGGGGATTAATCTTGCTAGAAGGGGCACAGAGAATCATTGATCAATTGAAAAATGATCTTGATCTAATAGAAATGACAAGGATTCCCATTGACGACCCAATCAAAATCTGAGGAGAACTGAGTGGCCTAGAGTCGATGCAACTTGAAGAAATCATCGGGTCAGAAAACCCTGAAGTTCCACCACCATAGATCATATCACCATGGGAAATTTCAACCCAACCTGAGATAGAGAGGACATCAGGGAGAATAAGTGTACCAAATCTCTTGTTCAATTTGATAGCCATCTACGACGATGAGGAGAGTTCGGAGGTTTCCCTGGTGACTCCAATGTAGATTACAGAGGAGAAAGAACCTGAGAGAGAATATACCTCGGGTCTTGATGCTCTAATCCAGAGTTGTCTGTAGAGCGAGCATGAGGTATAAAGTGCCTTAGACACTGAGCCACTCAACATACTAGGAACCCCAATGGACGGCTCAAGGAATGAGCTAGGATCGGGCAGACATGAAGAAGAAATTCCACAACAAGAAATTGGAGTTTCAACAGTCGATCACCAAGTAAGTACTGAACCTGCCCCTGGTTCCTCATTTTTGGCCGATACCTTACCTGTCAATGAGTAACAACCCGAAGTCGAGCCATCGGGACATATAGAAGAGGTTCAGGAACCCAGCCTAGAACAAATATACACAGTTAAGAGCCTGGGAAACAGTCTAACTTGGGGATAACAACAAATCCCCGAACTTGTTGATGAGGTTGTTGATATACAAGCAATATCCTATGACCGAAAGAGGAAATCCATCATGAAGAGAACCACTAAGAAGAGGAGGCTTACATTGGACAGTTTGATTCTCATCACCACAGAGGAAAAATTGATCAGCACAGAGCACACCAAGACGTCATAGCATATCGGCACAGGGATGGCTATCACATATGCCACCCTGGATAGAGAAAGAAAATATGAAGAGGATTTGGTTGCCGTGCTAAAGGATTAGGAGCATCTACTCCATTTGGAAAAATACTATCAAGACTCCACACAAGACACGGTGTTTTTGAGAAGTGAGTTACGAGACGCCTATGACAAATTCACAAATGAACAACACCTTTTCACTACAAGGATCACCGAATTCCAAGAAGACACCCTTAAGGCGCTAACAATTTGCAAAGACGTGGAAACATGGTATGAGAAGGCCCACCAAGCAGTGGAAAGAATTGATTACATCAGCATAGTTCAAAAGGGTCGAGACACTGAAGAGCATGACATTCAAGTGTTGAGGGATGGCAGCATAGATCGGATAAGGAAAGCAACTGAATACTAGGTGAAAATGGCACAAGAACCTCAATGGGAGATTCAAGAAAAATGGGTCGTTTGAGAAAGGAGTTGGGTCAAGTTTAATCGGGAAATTAAAGACATCGGTCTCCCAAAATTCATCTCACCCGAGGACTTTGTTGACTTGCATGACATAGTCAAACAACATGTAGAACAAGACTCGGCATGGACTGTAGAGATAGAAAAGGTGGTGAGCATGGCGTTCAGTCAAGTACAACAGTTCATGGAGAACCTAATCAAGGCTCGAAAAATATTACAACAATTAAGTGTCGAAATAGTTAAGAATCGGGCATGGCCAGTAAAAGTAAAAGAAATCCTTTCGGCCTCGATGTGCCAACACAGATTCCCATATGCCAACACATGCGAGGAACTCTTCATCAAATGGTTAGAGTATGAGAAGAGTCATCCATTTTAGTGAAGCTATTTGATGACTCTTAGAAGACAAAGAGATGGAAGCACCATGTGGCGATGTTTTGTTTTACTTAGCTTTCACTTTTGATAGTTATTTTTAGTTAATGATTTGTTATAAATAAGAGGATCGACCTTTTAGGAAAGGTCGATGGTTTTTGAAAAGACCCTCATTTTTGGAATTGTAAAGAACTATTTCTGAACTACCTTATTTGAGAAGTTTTGTTTAGGACCGAAGACAAACTTTTGTTTTTTTCATCAAAGGCGTGTATGATTGGATTGAGGAGGAACTACTTCCAACTTTATTTCATGAATGGAAGTTGTAATGAGTAAGAGTTTTTGAATATATTGATAAGTTATGTTTCTTAATATTTTTTGTAGATCTTGTTCTTAATGATGTAAAGCAAATCATTGTGTTAATGTGTGATTAATGGTTAGAGGTAAGGAAACTATTTTTCTTGCCATCATATTATTGCATGCGTATTTTCTTTACGATAATTGTATCTCAGGAAATAATTGAAATACCAACAAGTTGATGTATTAGTACTAGGCTTGTCATAGGTGTGAAAATATTTGTCTGCATGATTGAGCACAAGGGTTATCCCAACCTCAGCCTTCTTCAGTATTTAATATCCCCCCTTTTACCAGTGGGTTTATACCAGCACACATTTTTTTTATCAGACCCATCTAATAAAAGAAAATACAAAAATAGAACGTTTAAACCAAAGGAGGTACTTTCACAAGAAGATATATTGTCAATCACTACATAAATCCCATCGATTATTTGGCCGGATCGAGAGATATGGAGAACCATTCCACTATCAAATGTTGTAGAGTCTACTTGGGCCTCGGTGGCAGGTTTGGTTCATGATGTTGAGTTAAATGGATTTAGGACCCCTCAACAAAATTGGTGCTAGAAGGAGGGCTTGAATCAATGAATGGATAACAATATTTCTGATATAATACTTCACACAGCCTATAGATTCAAACCATCCCACATGCATGGATAGTCATTCTCAAGATAGCCCACATACACTGAGTACTCTTGAAATGAGTAACTCACCCCAGCAAGAGGAATAACATTTATTCCCTAAAACACCTTATGCTTTTCTCCACAAGGAGTTGAACCAGTTCAGAAGAATCACAATATTTTATTCCCAACAAATTGGATCATTACCCTTAGCTCCATTACTTCCTCGTAGAAAACAGGTAAGCATACTAGTGGTCAACACCACCAACTGGGTTTTTGTTCACACAATAGAAGACCTGATAGATTTCTCCCTCACCGAGATCGAACAACCCCTCAATCTAATCCCTGAAACACCAGCTAGTAACTACTCTGAGCCCAACAATCTTGAATCTGACGAGGAAGGGTTTAACTCAGATCTCTTAGCTTCTAAGTCATATGACATGGAGGATAACAATGATTATAATGAAGAAAGGGGAAACCCACCTCAAAATAATCAACCTTGGTTGGCCAAAGATGCTCTGGAAATCCCCGAACGAATACATAACCTCCCCCAACATCCAGAAAATTTAATCCCTAAATTTGACCCTGAAACCTCAAGATTTCCTAAAGACCATATCAAAAAGTTCATACTATCTATTAGACTGATGAATGACCAACATGAAGACGTAGTATGCAAGATTTTCCCCCATACATTTGAGAATTCATTCTCTACGTGGTATTTTAACTTTCCTGTAGGGTCCATAACTAGTTAGACGAAGTTTCAAAAAGAGTTTTTAGACAAATTCGCAGAAGAAACCACTACAAGCGATTTAATGGCCAAATTGTTTGCCGCCACCATGAGTTCAAAAGAAAAGGTTAAATAATTCAATCAATGATTCACCACTATCCTAAACAAATTCCAACCCGAAGCTAAACCCACTCATAAACTGCAAATATAAGTATACGCTAATGCTCTCCCTGCTTTTATTTCCATGTTTGTAAAAATGGCTACCAAAACCACCCTAGATGAGAATTTCGAGGAAGCCAAAACAATTGAATTCCAAATGAAGGGATGTAAAGAAGGCCATGTCTCATTAGTTAAGAAGGAAGCTCAACCTCCACCTAGGAGAGGACACTTGTTGGCCAAACCCCCAGGAAAACAAACAAAACAAGGGCCTGAAAAGGGAAGTGGAGACATAGAGGACCTACAATGGATGATAAAGAAGTTTTCAAATGAAATCGTAGACATGAAAAGGAGTGTAGGGGAAGGAAACCAAGGACAAAGGCCCTATAAACCAATTTTTAAAAGGAAACCATTGTTCAAATCAATTGAACCTCCCCCAGCCAACTTAAACATCGACCTGGGTAATATAACATCCGACTCTTTTTGTACCTATCACCAAGAGAAACATTCTGAAAGAGACTATCCACAATGGGTGTATGCCATGAATATGATGGCCAATCGATTCCTAGATAAAGTTTCCCTTATCTAACAATCAAGTGACTTAGCGATGAATATTGTTGATCAGGAATAAGTTGACCCACCAGAGGAAACAACCATGTTGTCGTGGGACCCTGCCTTGCTAATGTCTTTCGATGATCTATTTGAGGTTCAAGAACCACCCGTTGAGGTCTTGGTTGTGAAAATGCGAAGTAGGGGTCAGCCAGTCTCAAACGACCTTACCATTGCCCAAAATTTGAGAGGAAAACAAACATTCGATCACCCAAAAGCACCTTTTGTCTCCCAAACAAATCCTATAAACATCCATACATGAGAATCACCCAAGATATACTACAACATATCAGAATATTTAAAAATATTAAAAGAAAAATTATCAGTCATGGATGTGTGTAGAATTCCCCAGCAAAAGGAATTTCTGTTACAATCCTTGAAGTCAGTAAAAAATCCTATAACAATCACTGACCAAGGATAAAATCCATCCCCCATAGATCTAAGAAATAAACCAAACGTAAACACTTACTATGAAGTTAAAAAAGAAAAGCCTTTTGTCCCACCATTCCTCTTGACATTTGAAGTCATCAAAAAAAACCTCCATAATTGTTTAGTTGACTCAGGGTAATCCTCTAATGTTATGTCATTATATATATGCAAGAGATTAAACGCAGTCCCTCTCAAAAGTGATAAACATATGATACAACTGGACATAACCCAGGTGAAAGTTGTGGGAGAACTTAAGGATTTCATGATCATAATTGACAGCATTGTAGTAGATATACCAGAAGCTTATGGATTGTTACTTAATCGAGATTGGTTCGAAAATTTGAATGGATACTTTAACATAGACTGGGCTCACCTTTGGTTTCCATTAAATGGACACACAAACATGATTAGGATCGATAGGGAAAGGTATCTCAAACATACTTTCACCGATTTAGTATCCCTCAAAAAAAAACCTTCGGTAGATTTCCCCATGCTAGGCAACTACTCTTGCGATTCTAATTTTGGTAATTTCCCCCCTCTCTCATTTGATGTTCCTCTTACTCAAAACTCTGAAATTACTTTTCAAGGAAAGGTACCAACAATGGCAGAAGAAATCCTCTTCTATCAAGAACCCCAATTTGAAACCCCAGATGAAATAAGGAGAGAGGAAGAAGTTAGTAAGCATGGAAAATCTGATGATTCTCGCTTGCAAGTATGGACCTTGTAATTTGATGGGTCTAAATCACAAGAAGGGTCAAGAGTGGAATGTATCCTCAATGATCTGAAGGGGAAACAAAATTTATTTTCCTGCAGACGAGAATTTGAATGCACTAATAGCACCACCGAGTATGAAGATTTAGTGTAAGGGCTAAAGATATCCATAGACTTAAACATTAAAGATTTAAAGGTTTTCGGAGACTCTGAAATAATTGTTAGGCAAGTAAAGAACACTATACACTGCAACTCTCCCCACCTGAGGAATTATCAACAGGAAGTGGGCAGGCTAATAGAAAATTTTGAAGCTTTCAACATTATAACGATCCCCAGAACAAAGAACACTCTTATTTATTCCTTGGCCACTTCTGCCTCGAGGCTATCCCCTTTAGAAGACTATGAATCCTCTCGGTTCACTGTGGAACTTCTCTACAAGCCATCGGTGCCCAACAATATTTCTAATTCGAAGGTCTTTGAAGGAGATGAATAGATCATAAACTTCTTAACCAACCAGAATTTTTTTAAAGACATGGCTATTGACGATGAAATATTCCAAGAGAAACTAGTAGAAACCGATCCCCGTGAACAAAGAGGTGAAACAGATCACTTGATTAACAAACCAAGGTTTCACACGATACCGAAAGGGGTAGCCAATTTGGAGAACCTCTTTGACTTAAGGGAAAGATTTAAAGGGTCAACAAACACAAAGACAGGGAGTTCATGTCCCATGCACGAGACTATAAATCTAGGAACCCTGGAGAACCCTAAGAATATAAATCTTGGCAAGACAGTATCTAAAGAAGAAACAACAGCCGCCTATCTCAAAATTTTCAGAGAATATCAAGATGTTTTTGCGTGGTCCTACCGAGATATGAAAACTTATGATACTTGTATTATTGAGCACACAATCTCGTTAAAACCCGCAGTAAAACCCTTCCAACAGAAGCTTTGGAAGTACCACCCATCTCTGGAACACCTCATGTGTCAGGAGTTAAAGAAATTGCTAGATGCTAAAATTATCCTTCAGGTTAGACACTCTGCCTGGGTAGCAAATTTGGCTCCTGTCAGGAAATATTTTGGGGAGATCTGCCTATCTGTGGATTTCAGAAACCTCAACAAAGCATCTGAAAAGGACAACTACCCAATCCCATCGATGGAGAAACTCTTGCAGACCATGTCTGGTTCTGATATTTTCTCCCTGCTGGATGGGTTTTCAGGTTACAACCAAGTTCTAGTTTCAGACGAAGATCAATTGAAAACTACCTTCCGAACCAAGTGGGGAACCTTTTCTTATAAACGCATGCCCTTTGGGTTAATCAATGTAGGGGAAACCTCCCAAAGGCCATGGACGTAGCTTTTCGGGGACTAATCAACAAATGTGTAGTAGTTTATTTGGACAACGTGACTATGTACTCAAATAATGGAGAAGATCACATCGAACACCTAACCCATATTTTTGAAAGGTGTAGGAAATACGGTTTATCTTTAAACCCTAAGAAAACTATCTTTGGTTTCGAGGAAGGAAACTACTAGGTCATATTATATCTCAAGCACGAGTTCGCATAGACCTAGAACTAATTAGGGAAATAGCTCAGCTTCCCTTACCCCACAACAAAAAGGATATGCAATCCTTCTTTGGGAAAATCAATTTTGTGAGGACGTTCACCCCTGCTTTCACTGACACTATCAAACCCTTGCAAAAAATCATCTGCAAAGATGTTTAATTTAAGTGGGATGACGAACGAAAAAGTGTTTTCAGCAATATTAATACTATAATATCTCAAGCTCCAGTGTTGCGAAGTCCCAACATTAGCAGATATTTTTTCCTCTATCCTTTTGCCTCTGACCAGTTGTTATCTATAGTATTGACTTAGAAGGATGATGACAACAATGAGGCATCGGTCTCATTTATGAACACTAATCTTCAAGGGGCCAAACTAAATTACCTTTCTATAGATAAACATTCTTATGTGGTGTACAAGGCAGTAAAACATTTCAGATCTTACATCCTAAAAAACCACACCAAAGTCATTGTGCCTCATCCTGCAGTATGATCCCTATTCACTCAACAGGAGATGGGGGAAAGAAGAGGAAACTGGATGACAATGGTCCAAGAATTTGATCTAGATATAAAACCATCCAAACTGGTTAAGGGACAAGGATTGTGTAAACTGGTCATTGAAGCCCAGGACCAAGTAAATGAAGACCCCAGGTGGGAGAATGAATTGGTGATATGGTGTAGTGAATATTTATATGTTCCCCCAGGGCAGGAGTCTTTGTATGATAAACTAAATTATCTCCTACATCATGGGTATTGCCCAGAAAACATAAACTCTAAGGAAAGGAGAGCTCTCAGACTAAAAGCGGCACAATATCGCCTCATAAGTTCAGTTCTCTTCTGCATGAATTATGATGGGGTACTTTTAAGATGTCCTGAACGTGAAGATGCAAAAAAGGTTCTAAAGGAGCTCCATGATGGTCCTTCAGGTGGACACTTTGCAGGGAATACCACCGCTCACAAGATACTGAGAGCCGACTATTATTGGCCTAATCTGTTTAGAGACGCTCACACATATGCTAGAAATTGTAAAACTTGTCAAATGAGCACGAGCAGGGAAAAGACAACAGTTTTCCCACTCCAACTTGTGGCCATCTCCAGACCATTCGAGCAATGGGGGTTAGACTTCATAGGAAAAATTACACTAAGTTCTTCAAAAAAACATAGATACATACTAATTGTTATGGACTATTTCACGAAATGGGCAAAGGCCATCCCTCTAACTCATGTTAATGAAAAGGTGGTAATCCAATTCATAGCACAACAACTGATATCAAGGTTCAATATGCCTTTCGTTCTTGTTTTTTATAATTTTGCTTACTTTTCTTCCACCCTATTAACATAGTTTGCTCTAGACAAAGGAATCATAATCAGATACTCTTCAAACTACTATCCACAGGGGAATGGAGTGGCATAATCAACCAATAAGAACCTAGTGAGGATATTGAAGAAAATAGTTGTAGACAATTAGAGGAATTGGCATAGTTCACTTCATAATACCTTATGGGCTGATAGAGTAACACCCAATGAAGCTATAGGGAATTCCCCATACTTTCTGGTATATAGACAAGAAGCCATTCTCCCGAACGAGCTATATCTCCCATCTCTTTAGATTTCTTAGGGTTCTAGAGGAAAACCCCCATTGGTTATTCAACAAATAATAATACCGTCCTCGTGATGGAAGAAGAAAGGGAGAAAGAAAAATTAAATTTCATCGCTCATCAACAGATAGTTAAAAGGTGGTTTGACAAAAATAAGGCCAAAGAGAAGAATTTTGAAGTAGGAGACTTAGTCCTGAAATGGGACAGAGAGAATGAGCCGAAGGGAAAACATTTGAAGATTCAAAATCTATGGCTCATACCTTTTCAGGTAGCTGAGAAACTTGGGGCAGGCACATATCGGTTGCACAATTTGAGGGGGGAAACTAACGCCCTCCCGGTGAATGGCCAAGCCCTAAAACAATATTTTTGTTATATAAAAAAAAAAGTGTGTGTGTTTTCATGTTATTGTATTTTTAGGTAGGATGATTGTGGAGTCCTTTACTTCTGTTTTCATTTTTTGTAGTATTTTTTTTCTTTGAAGATTTTGTTTCGCAAGGCATTCGTTGGCCTTAATTCATACGGTATAGAAAACTTTATTCCTGACACATGTTTACATACAACACAATAAACGTTGGGTGAATTGTTGTTGTCTTAAAGGAGTTATGTATCTAACCTTTTCAAATAAACAACCTTGGAAAGTGATGAAGTGTCTGCCTGGTGGTCTAGTAAAACCTTAAGGGAAAGATGGTAAGATTGAATGGACCACATGTACCTCAAGACAGAGCTACCAAAATTTCACCTTAACCATCTCATCTTGCAGATAAAATACGTCCTCCTCTCCCACTCGCTCAGGGCATCTCTGCTAAAAATAAATCAATTATATCAAATTAGTGCAAAGTAGGAGAGGGTATGCAGATAAATTTGTCGAGGCTATGGATGCTCGCTGGTAGCGGAGCAAGCTCTGTGACATCGGGGTGACTCCTTCGGGGCTATGGATGCTCCCTGGCAGTAGAGAAACACCGTAGCAAGTGAATGATGATAACTAAAAGGACTGGTTCTAGTGAATTATTTACTCGACTCTTATCAAAAGGGGGCATGGGTCATGGTTAAATGGAACAAAGGTGGAATAAAGGTTGAAACCCCACACACAAGCCCAGATTCACCAATTGGGGGGATTTCAAATGCAAGGATAGAAGAGACTCTGATAAAAAACAAAACCAGTTATGTTCTTAACCAGCTTCTACATCAGCTAAGCCTGGGGAAGGAACAGAGATTTTTCTTTCGCCCAGTAATTCGTCATTTGTTGAACACTCAACACACCCTAAAATCCTTATGAAATTTTATCACTTTTTGGGTACCACTTGTTTTCTTCACTGTTTGAATCGATTTCACTTTCGTAAATGGTTTATATTTGTGTTCTTTTCATGACTCTTATCATCAAGTAAGGTTTTTTTGAACTTGTGAAACCCCATGTCTAAAAGAAATTAACACCTGAATTGAGAATCGACAGCTAACACTGCACCTAAAGCGCTTAGGTTCGGCGTCAGAAAAAATTCAAGCAAGTAAAGAATCCAAACAGTTACAATAGTTGTCGAGCATCGATCCTCATCGGCATCGGCAGAAGGTGGAGTTAGTTTGCGTAATTTATTCACATGTGTTTCAAGAGATAGTAGATCCCCTTCGGCATCAGAAACATATGGGTAGGATAGACATTAATGAAGGACGTAAAGAAATCACTTATAGCCGATGACCGATGCACTTTATCATGGTCAGAGAAATCTATAAAGGTTAAAACAATCAATTCATCTTCGAAAAACATATCGTCGATTGTCGATCCTTGATGCACTTTCAGCATCGGGACTTTTTCAAGAGACTTGATTCGAGAGAACCTGGGTAGGTTTATCGTCGATCACTAATCCTTGATACTTTTTGGCGTCGGCAATATACGATTGGGTTTTAGAACGTATATCTTAAATAAAGTCCTGATTCTGATTAACACGAGGAAATGAAGTCACTGGTCTTGAATGCCACATGTCTTTATCACATAAGGGAGTCGTACGACCTAGTTTCTTCCCAAGTCATATTAAGGTTCCTTGGCTACTAGGCACGCCTCCTTGTCATCTTTCCCACTTCAGCTCTGTATGGAAATATCGATCAGCATCGTATCTTTTGCAAGAAGATATCAATAGAAAGTGTTCGAAACAGAATCTCGACCCCCGACCCACCAACTGGACTAGCGAAACGATGGGATGTTTGCGGAATAAGATACAAATTTGGACATTTAATAGACAAGTTAATTCTTGATCCCACATTTTTTGCTACCTCGTGCACCGATTGAACAAAAACAATTTGAAATCGCCAATAGGCCACATTATCACCCGCGCCAGTGCCATCAACCCATGATGAATTTAATTTTAAACATCCTTGAAGATCTGGTGGAAGATTTAATGAAATTACACTCATAACCCGAATTGAATGGATAATGCGATAAGGTAAGTTCATCATTGTTTAAATCTCTAGAACGGTTTTGAACAAATTCATTCTGTGCACAATTTTGAATTCCGAAGCATCTGAAGGAGGAAAGCGAGCGTCTCGAGACTATACTAACCCTCATATTATCAAAACCAGGTTAAACAAGTCTCAGAGGTATGTGTTCAAGTTTGTCAATTCGTTGGTCGTAATTTATATATGCATCTGATTTTTTGGCACAGTCTCTAAACTATGTTCTAGCTGCAAGTAAGATGTCATCGAGAAAGCCAACCACCAGATGCTCACCAAGAGCACCCAAGATAAAATAAGATGAAACAGGTGAAGGTTCCTCTCTGGGGACCGCAAGGCAATTGGAGTACACTCCCAGGGCAGAGCCTGTCATTAAGACATCAACAAATAAATATTTTGTCCATCTTCCAGCCTTCTTTGATACAGAAGCAAGCATCGGATCCAAAGTAATGCTCCCACAATGGGGGGGGCGCTTAAACAGAATTATATGGGAAGAATACCCAGGGTATATCCCACACAATGACCCAAATGTAAGGGCGCTCGATGACCAGGTGTTCCTGAACATATGACGGTCGTATTTACACATGGTGGCAACCAGAACCCTAATTTTCCCTTGCATAGAGGTTATGAAATGGATAATAGACCATACGGACAAGAAGAAGTGCTTGATCAATGGTGAGAATGGCGGGTGTGTCGAATATTTCCTCCCAATAGAAGTCTAGAAATACTACAAGCTCAGGGACCCAGAGGAGCGGCTAAACACGAACTTCGTGGTGAATTTCTATGAATTCCATGACACTAGCCGGTTGATGGCCTCATGGTGGAAGGAGGACAAGAAGTTTACCAACCAGAGAAATGGTTTGTATGGGACAGTGAACTTGAGAGAGCCATACATCTATATGATGGCTCTCATCTATTGACTGTATGGAGAGAAGGACTACTCCAAGTTTTCAGAAGCATGGATGCCCTTGTCATACACAGTGGTGATTTACGGAAGCAACTTCAACTAGGGAGCGATAATTTCTAAAAAATTGAGCATCTGTGTACAACAGGCTCAGATGCCAAAGGAAGGGGAAGCACCCACATTCTACATGGCCTTGTAGTTGTTCAATGTCATCTGCGCAAGGAATGTCTTCGCCGACATGAATTTAAGATCACATGTTGCAGAGCTCCCAGTCCACGCTTACTTCAACATACTATGGGAGAACATGTACAAAAAATATTACGCACTCATCTGTGATGAATTCATCACCCATATTCATTTTATTATTTCTAAGAAGGAATGCCCAAGATTATCCCCAACAGCCAAGAAAATTGTAACAAAGGTAGGCCATTAGTATTTAGATGAACACTCAACATATATCAAGGTGTTCGAGGCCACCAGAGTACCACATCTCCTACCCACTCATGTCCTAGACCGGCTCATTGTGGGAGAAATATGCTATCAAACTATCCTGTAGGGATATAACGCCACATAATTCAAGGACAAGAAGCAAGTTTCATACCCTACGGTTTCCATGTGGGGTTTTATCTGGTAAAGGATATTACTCAAGACAAACAAGAAGGGTTGAGCCAACTGGAATTCAGATTCTCGATAGGCCAATTCTGCAAGCACGACCCTAAAGGCCTGGTCCTCCAACATGCTTCACATGTATCATCATGTTAGTCATATGCTCATGATAGGTTTGAGGACAAAATTTTCACATAATGCGTCGAGGACTCGAACAAGGTGGTACAGAGAATGACCAACCCAAATATGACCATGTTCAAGGCCATGAGCATGGATGAACAACTGGAAACAATAGAGAGTCGGCCCAAGAGGCCCTCAAATCCATGGAAGAAATCAGAGCGGTAGAGACAACAAAGGCACAGAGAAGGGATTACTCTTGCTAGCAAGAGCACATAGAATCATTGATCAATTGCAAAATGACCCTGATCTGATAGAAATGATGAGGATTCCCACTAACGACCCAATTGAAAGCCAAGGAGAACCAAGTGTCCTAGAGCCGATGCAACTTGAAGAAATCACTAGGTCAGAAAACCCTGAAGTTCCACCACCAGAGATCATATCACTAGGGGAAATTTCAACCCAGCCCAAGAAAGCGAGGACATTAGGGAGAACAAGTGTGCCAAATCCCTTGTTCTATTTGATAACCATCTATGATGATGAGGAGAGTTCAGAGGTGTCCCTGGTGACTCCAATGAAGATTACAGAGGAGAAAGAACCTGAGAGAGCATCTACCCCAGGTCCCGATTCTCCAGTCCAGAGTTGTTTGGAGAGCGAGCATGAGGTAGAAATTTCCTTAGACACTAAGCCACTCGACATACCGAGAACCCCAATGGACAGCTTGAGGGATGAGCTAGGATCGGGCAGACAGGAAGAATAAATTCCACAACAAGAAATTGGCATTTCAACAGTTAATTACCAAGTAAGTACCGAACCATCCCCTGGTTCCTCATTTTTGGCCAATACCTTACCCGTCGATGAGAAACAACTGAAAGTTGATCCATCGGGACATATAGAAGAGGTTCAAGAACCCAACCTAGAACAGATAGACATAGTCAAGACCCTGGGAAATACTCTAACTTGGGAGGAACATAAAATCCCCGAACCTGTTGATGAGGTCGTCAATATACAAGAAATCTCCTACGACCAAAAGAAAAAATCCATCATGAAGAGAACCACTAAGAAGAGGAGGTTTGTGTTGGACAATTCGATTCTCATCACCACAGAGGAAAAATTGATCAACACAAAGCACACAAAAATTTCCAAACTTATCAACGCAGGGGAGGCTATCACAAATGCCACCCTGGATAGAGAAATAAAAGATTAAGAGGAGCTAGCCACCACCCTAAAGGAGTTGGAGCATCTACACCATTTAGAGAAATACTATCAGGACTCCAAAAAATCTACGGTGTTTTTGAGAAGTGAGTTATAAGATGCCTATGACAAATTCACGAATGAATGACACCTTTTCACTGGCGGGATAGCCAAATTCCAATAAGACACCCTTATGGTGCTATCGACCTGCAAATATGTGGAAATATGGTACAAGAAGGCCCACAAAGTAGTGGAAAGAATTGATTACATCTGCATGGTTCAAAAGGGCCAAGACACTGAAAAGAATGGAATTTGGGTGCTGAGGGAAAGCAACATAGAGCGGATGAATACTAGGTGAAAATGACCCAAGAATTTCAGCGGGAGATTCAATAAAAATGGGTTGATTGTGAAAGGAGATGGGTCAAGATTAATCGGGAAATGAAAGACATCGGTCTCCCAGAATTCGTCTCACCCAAGGACTTCGTCGAATTGCATGACATAGTCAAACAACATGCAGAACAAGACTCAACATGAACTGCAAAGATAGAAAATGTGGCAAGCATGGCATCGGGTCAAGTAGAACAGTTCATGGAGCACCCGATCAAGGCTCGAACAGTATTACAACAGTTAAGTGTCAAAATAGTTAAGTATCGGGCACAGGAAGTAGAAGTAAAATAAATCCTTTTGCCCTGATGGACCAACACAGATTCTCGTATACCAACAAATACGAGGAAATCTTCGTCAAATGGTTAGAGTATGAGAAGATTCATTCACTTCAGTGAAGTTATTTGATTACTCTTAGAAGACAGAGAGATTGAAGTTCCATGTGGTGATGTTTTGTTTTACTTAGCTTGCATTTTTTATAGTTATTTTTAGTTAATGATTTGTTATAAATAAGAGGATCGACCTTTTAGGAAAGGTCGATGGTTTTGGAAAAGACCCTCATTTTTGGAATTGTAAGGAACTATGTATGAAATACCTTATTTGAGAAGTCTTGGTTAGGACCGGAGACAAACTTATGTTTTTTTCATCAAAGGCATGTATGATTGTGTTGAGGAGGAACTACTTCCAACTTTATTTCATAAATGGATGTTGTAATGAGTAAGAGTTTATGAATCTATTGATAAGTTATATTTCTTAATATTTTTTGCGGCTCTTGTTCTTAATGATGGGAAGCAAATCGTTTTGTTAATGTGTGATTAATGATTAAAGGTAAGGACAATTTTTCTTTCCATCATCTTATTGCATGCGTATTTTATTTACGATAATTGTATCTCAAGCAATAATTGAAATACCAGCAAGTGATGTATTATTACTAGGCTTGTCACAGGTGTGAAAATATTTGTCTTCATGCTTGAGCACAAGGGTTATCCCAAGCTTAGCCTTCTTCAGTAGTTAAGATCCCCCCTTTTACCAAATGGTTTATACCATCACACATTTTTTTTACCAGACCTATCTAATAAAAGAAAATACAAAAAGTGAACGTTTAAACTGAACGAGGTACTTTCACAAGAAGATATATTGTCAATCACTATGTAAATCCCATCAATTATTTGGCTAGATCGAGAGATATGGAGAACCATTCCACTATCAAACATTGCAGAGTCTAATTAGGCCTCGGTGGCAGGTTTGGTTTATGTTGTTGAGTTAAAGGGATTTAGGATCCCTCAATAGAATCCAAAGATTTTTTTTCTTCTCATAAGAAGAGTATTATATCAAATAACCATGGAAACAAAAGTAGAACCTAATTCCACTGATGAGAAAAATGATTTTCTCAACAGAGAAGATATGGGTCTTAGACTTATTTGCATGCTTATTTCTCGTGAACTATAGTATCAAGTAGAGGACCCATCACTCTCAAATCCATATGAACTATGGACCAAACTGGAGGTCCTATTTGGGATAAAGGAATATTGTGAAGAAATCATGCAAATGAAAAGGCAATGCTAATAGAAAATCCATCGGAAGAACATGCCTCTCAGTTTGAAGAGACTTATGCATCTTAGGAGCCACATGAAAATACATATATACAAGTATATTCACATCCTTCTATTCCATTCATTTGAGATGAAGTCTACTCTATTTCAGATCTATTTTCCAAATTAGATTCAAAAGATATTGAGCATTCATATCAAAGACACAAATGGACAGAATCCATCCTATTGATAATCAATTATTGTATGGATGATCCTGTCAATCATAGAGGGAAAAGATTCCAATTTGAGGGATATCCATATGTGCTAATAGACACAGAACTAGTAATGTGCATTTATTGCTACACAGTTCTTGAATTTAACCCTCAGTCCTATGCAAAGGATGAGGAGAATCTATATTGGAAAAATTTTATGAATTAAGGGGATTTGGATCTTCTTCTTTCCAGTAAGAGAAAGTGGATTTTTGCATACATCAGACTAGTGCATCTACTTCATAAGATCCATAAAAACATCTACATATTCAAAACAATATTCACCGAGCATACCCTTTCACATTTGCAAGGTCGCATTGGAGTAAAGGACACAGTTGGTTAGCAGGTGTCCTTCTTTCCTTCTTCATTTTTTATGCATTGTAATTTGAGGGGGGGGGGGCAGGTTTCCCATGATATTTTCCCTCTTTCCTCACTTTGTTTTCTTCATTCATATATATGCATTGTAACATGGGTACCTAAGATGGCCTTGTAGTCGATACCCATTCTTTATTTACACCATAGTAGTGTTCAGAGGGGGGTGTTAGATTAATTACACACTCACCTAGTGATTAATTTTCCTAAGTTTGATAGTATAAGGTTGAGGGAACTACCTAGAGATGGAATATTCTCTCTAGATAATATTACCTAAAAAACAAGGCACCTCCTACAAAATAGGGGTGCCTCCCTCTTCAGTTTGACTTCAGCCAAGAGTTCAGTTAGACTAGTAGAGAGTTTAGTTAAACTAGTGGAGGACAAATCATGCATGAGGTAGTTGCTTTTGTCTCATGCAAAATTTGATTTTTGCATGCCTAAGAGAAGGAGTGAACATGTTTCATGCATGAATTCTCTTCTCTCTCCTCCACACATGTGGACTCTATTAATTGTTGATTTCTTTAACAATTGACTAATACTAGGTGGTAGTTAAACTTTGATTTATGTTCATGAGTGTCTACTTCACTCTAGATCACTACTAAGAATAATTATATGGGTCATGCAACTATATACAGAGCATTGACCTATTATCATGGTTTCTTCATGTGTTTATTACACATTCATATAATACAATTTTTACATTCATTCTCAATTTGTTCTCTCATTCTTGCTTCTTTCTTTTTCGTTCTTTTTGCAAGATTTGTGTGAATTTCCCTTGCTATGCTTCTTTATAAATTTCACACGAATCACTACCCCAAGATGATGATGCTATCCCACCCTTTGATCCACCAAAAATTGAACCGCTTGTCTCTTTGAATGCTCTCACTAGTATCCTTTCTCCCCAAACCCTTAAGTTAATTGGGTATATCAAGAATTGAAAAGTCATTATCCTTGTTGAAAGTGGAAATACCCATACTTGTATTCATCACTGCATTGCTCAATACAACCTATGTTATATTCGTGTATTCAATAATTTTCAAATCATGATTGCTAATGGACGTTTGATGAAATGTGGGGGTCATTGTGAAAATGTACGCTTGCAAATTGGTCATTATCACCTAAAATCCAACATGTTTTCTATTGTTACAACATTATTTTGAGTGATGAATGGTTACACACACTAGGCCCACCACCATGGACTTTAAGGAATTAACTATTGTTTTTCCAACAAGATGTTAAACAATACAACTTCCAAGGCATCACCGTAGGTTCTCCTAAAATATCAGTTCACACCAAATGGAGAAACTCCTCAAAAAAGGTCATTATCGCACTACTTCCCAATTATATCACATTCAAGTAGTTGAGACTCCCTCACCGATTATTCATCCTGATATCCAACTTTTCCTATTCAAACACCAACCTATTTATTACTACCCCCAAGGGTTTCCCCCTTCTCATGGAACCCATGATAATTCCATCCCACTTTTCCTTGGTAGTCTTCCTCCCAATGTTCACCCTTATCATCACACCTTTTCCCAAAAAAATTAAATTGAGAAAATTGTTCAGGAATTTCTAGAGGTGGGTGTCATTCATCCTAGTACCAACCCATATTCTTCTCTCATCATTAAAGGATCTAAACTTTCTGACACCTCGCATTTTGATGGCACTAGGTCAGTGGAGACATTCCTGGTACAAATGGAGAAGATAGTCCTCGTAGGGTAGAGACTTCATGCCATGGATTTCATGGCTCGAGGGACCCCAACAAGGTGGTGGGTGACACATCACCCAAATATTAAAAACTAAGAGTAAGTAACTGAGTTTATACAGGTTCTCTTCTAGCACGTCACCAACTTTGAGCTAGCCAACCGATATAAGGGAACAAAGGATCCCCGGGCACACATATCCTTTTTAAATTGGCATTGGGATACAAAGAAAATCCCTCAAGACCAATGGGTCCATCAATTTTTACATACCATGGATATGGTCCCCCAAGGCTAGTATATCCAAGAGGAACTCCAGCGGTAAACAAGTGAGTGGACCCATATGACTTCCCAGTTCCTTTTGACATTCTAGTTCACTTTGGATAATCTAGTTGTCAGCGAAGCTCTTGGTCTGGTTAAGGAATTTATTTTTCACCGGCAACCAAAGGTTGTTGAACCACTAGTGGTCTACTCATATCATCATCCAGTGGCCATGCTAAAAGAAGCAGTACATTGTTGGAAGAATGAAATGGACAACATTGATAATGGCAACCCCTGTGACATCCAAATCTAAGAACCGAAAGGAGAACGGGAAATAGAAGGAAGGGTGTCCGAGATGATCACACCATATTATGTTGGCCCTATCAATACTAAGAAACATAATATTGTGACATAAGAAGCACCGAAGATGGCCATTATTGGGGATTACAAGGAAAATAGGACTTCACCCAGGTTGTTGACCTCTTGAAAGAGTATGAATACTTATTTCCTTGAAGTTTTTCTGGTATGAAGGGAATCATGGGATCCATAGGAGTTATGACGATCCAAATTAAACCCAATTCCAAGTCATTCAAGAGAATACCCTACCATCTAAGTCCTATATACAAAGAAAAGGTGCAAAAGGAGCTATATCGCATGTTGGATGTCGGGATCATTGTCCCTATCAAAGAATATGATTGGATCAATCCCATGGTTGTTCAAACAAAAAGACTAAGGAAATTTTGATATGCATCAATTTGCAGAGCCTAAATGTAGCATGTGTCCATGATCCTTTCCCAACTCCATTCAAATACGAGGTGTTGGAGAATGTTGGAGGGAGGGAAGCCTACTCCTTCATGGATGGTTTCTCTGGATATCATCAAGTTTGGATCATAGAGAAATATCAGACCAAAAATACCTTTGCAACCAAATGGGTGTCCTTTTCATATAAAGTCATGCCCTTAGGGTTAAAAAATTCCCTGGCAGTATTTTCTCGAATAGAGGTAACAACATTCAAGTAATTTATCGATAAATTCCTGTAGGTATACTTGGACAATTGGACTGTGTTCATTCTAGTAAAAGGCCATATAAAATCTCCCCCTCTAATGTTGGATTGATGTCGCTAACTACATATCACTTTAAATTTGAGGAAGTACATATTTGTTACTCCCTTTGGTATATTTCTCATCCATGTCATGTGTAAAGACGAATTTCTAGTCGACCCAAACAAGATTGTCGTCATCCAAGATATTGTGGCCCCTACTTTAGTTCATGGGATGCGTGCAACATTGGGACATACTAGATACTACAAATGGTTCATTCATAATTATTCTCATATCATGGCCCCATTGGAAAGGTTATTTTGTAAAAATATTAAATAAGAATGGACATTAGAATGTCAACAAGATTTCGATACCCTGAAGGAAAAACTATTTTTTGCACCCAATTTGATTTTTCTGGATTGGTCCAAGATCTTCCATGTTCATGTCGATGCTTCGTCCACCACGTTGGGTGTCATCCTAGCCCATCTATGGGAAGGAAGTATTGATCATCCAATTTGCTTTTCTATCCAAAACTATCTGATGCGGAGTGGAATTATACTACCATCGAGCGAGAAGGCCTAGCTATGGTATATGCCCTGCAAAACTTCTACCACTACTTGTTGGGGTTCATCTTCAATTTATTCACTGATCATTCCACCCTCAAGTATTTAGTTAAAAAAAAATTATGTTGGATGTTATGGGTTGATCCAGTTCTACACTAGTTCTCTAACAAAACCCTAGAAACCATCGACCCTTCTAGTAAACTAGAAGGCTACACCACGCACATAGTGCACATCCCAGTCTCACTCGAGATGGCTTATGGGTGACTGCAAGATGCATATTTCTGCATTCATGGAAGGGATTGGGGATGTTCTTAGTATTCTACTTCTAATTTAACATGCATTCTACCATAACATTCATCAAGTATACTAATTTATCCATTCAATAACATTCATTCTGCATGATTATTCTAGTGCACGCTATCAATAAACTCTAACAAATGCATTCATATATCCATTCATTCATCATTACGAATACAAAATCAACAAAACACACATAGAGACACCATTTTTACCATGGCTCACCCCTCGTGCTACGTCCACAAATATCTTTTTCTTCTTATTTTTATTCTTCATCAAGAAAAGGTCATGTGTTGTGTGCATTACATCATAAGTTTATGAATGGTGAGGTTGACCAGCATCGCACCAAGCTCCACATCTTGTGACCTGGCCCTCAATTACATCTCAACACTGACTCCATCTGACCTCTGCAACTCTCCACAAAACTAGTATTGTGACTCAACACTCTCAAGACTGAAAAGGGTTTGTCAAAAGTAGGTTCTTCACAAAACAATACTTGATTGATCCCCCTAGCTACCTCATACATCCTCTATTTATATTAAAAAATGGGTAAAAACCTCTACATAATGACTCAAAAACCCTAATTCTAAGTGGAATCCACTTGTTCACTTTCTAACTTGTTTCTGTGTGTTTGGTCTTCGATCCAACCCTTCCTTTCTTTGACTCTGCGTTGATATTCCTTCTTTCATGGTGTGTTGCTTCCTTTATACCTTCTTTTATGTTCCTTTCCTTCTTTCTTGGTGCGTGTTGCTTCCTTGGTACCTTTTACCTCATTTACTGTGTTGAACCCCAAAATTTCCTGCTCCAACAGGCCCCCCAACACTAACATGTGGCTAATCCTGAGCCACTCAAGTAGTGTGTACCTCCTGCACTGATTTCTCCAATGCCTGGAACTTCTTTGCTAGTTCATCCACTTGGTTCTTTTCCTGCACACTTTTCTCTATCAGGGTCTCCACCACCTACATTGTGATGTGATCCTTTAGCACTTCTCTACTTTCTGAGTGCACCTATTCTAGTCTTCTTTTCTCTAGTTATTGTTGTTACGCTCCCCTCTATCTACTTCATTTGCGCTACTTATTTTATTGTATTTACTGTTAGGGTAGTCTTCTTTTGTGAGGAGCCTTCTTATGATGGTTGCTTGTGTTTTTTTGTCTCCATTGGAACCTTCCATTACTCCTTCCAATATTTATTTTCCCATTGCACTTCCTCTACTGTGACACAGCATCTTATCTGCAACCATTCCTTCTCTGGATCCCTTTTTTCCTCGATCCACATATTATCCCTTGACGGTTTAAAGTTGGTTATATTCTTGTATTCCTCCACTACATCTGGTGGGATCCTCCAAGTTTCAGCCAACGTTTCTTGTATTTCTTCGAGATATGTCACGAATATGTTGGAGTTTGTATTTATTTCCCTTGCGACAATTATGTGCCACAATCTTTCGTAGAGTGTTGCGTGGAAATTTCCAGTTCTTTGACATAACATGTTGTATTTGGGGTGTTTCCATCCCACTAATGCAATAATAATGATAAACCATGAGTAATGAAACTTTGTTCCTAAATCCTGGGCATCTTTACAATCATCTAGAAATTGGTTTAACAAATATGGACTCCAGCTCAATAGAGTTCCCGTCGCGCATTGTGTGCCTGCTTCTATTACCCCTACGAGCACCTATTCTTTGCAACACTTTCTTAGAAATTTACATGCCATAATATTGGTCGCTAACCTCGTCACGGGTTCACTAATTATGTTTATAATGATCCCCCTAGAGCCTCTCTTTGTTCCATAGGTTTTCTTCATTTCCTCTGCCAAGTCTTTCTCCTTGGTCTTGTCATCCAAATACTGCACAGGTTTCTCGCCATTTGGGTAGACCTGTTATTTTTGCAATTAAGTCGACATAAATTGAGACTTGCGTATCCAACCACATAATTCCTTTGTGAACTATTGATAATAATTGTTTGACATGTTTATTTGCATCCCTACCCCTTCCAAAATGTGGGATTTCTAGCAGGTTCATTATGCCTGTGTTATATAAACATGTGATCCATTGTTTGGGTTCTAGTATTGGTACTCCTATCGCACTGACCCCTTTTTTATCCATGTACACTTGCTATGCAACCTTAGGAAATTTATCTGTGTCTTTTACATATTGGTTTTCATAGCACAGTTTATCTACGCATCCTAGTAAATCTAGTAAAACCTTCAATTTTGTTGTTGTGCGCAATAACACAAGGGTTACCTCTGGTTTCTTGCGTGGTGACCTATGGATCGGTTGTTTCCCTTTCCCCTTTACTAGCACTCTCAAGTGCCCTTCCTCCTGGTGAATTTTATATTCATCTTCCTCTTCTTCATCAGACTCATACTTCTGCATGAGATATTCTACTTGTAGTTGCTCCTATTGCGCTGACTCTATGCCATATTGAACACTCGCCTCATCGAAATCAGTTATTTCCTCATCTTCTTTATTTGTTGGTTGGATTTTTTCCATGTTGGGTTATTGCATTGGGTTTTTCTCCTCTGTCATGTTTTGTGGATCAATATGCATTGGATTTGTCACAGGGGTTGGCTCCTTCTCCTCAACCATTGTAGGGATCATTGATTCAATGATCATGGAATGAATGGCATCCACATCCACCACTCCCTCAGTTTGCATAGGGTTTTCCACTTCCACTTCTAGCTCCTACAGTGGCCTTATGGAACTACACGTTTTCCTTGTTATTTTTCAAGGAGCTCTGAGCTTTGGTAGTGCCATATTACTCAAATATTCGTGGGTTTTCTTGGAAATATTCATTGACTGTCTTCTAAATTGCTTGTTCGTTCTTATCTTCTCACTCCTTAGCTTTGTGTTCACTCGAAATCATAGTGTGTCTTATCAAACACGATTCTTACTTCTATAGTGTTGTCATAAATGCTCCAAAGCTTACCAAGCACACTTCCTCCACTGTCATAAATGTTCATTTTGTGCCCCATTTTTTCGGCAGCCGGTTCTTCTTTTCCTGACCATTTCAGTTTTTCAATGTGCAATATTTTTTTACTATCATATTTCTCTGGTGCACTGGACTTTCCTTCGGTCATAGTTGTCCTACAGGAAATATATTCAGTTCTTGTCAGACAATTTTATTGTCTATTGCACGTCATCATTCTCAACTATCTGTCTACCACTTATTCCTCTAACTTATTTTTGGATTTTTCTCATTTTTCTACTTTTTTCTTCTTTTCCTTCTCTTAACTCCTACTATTTACAATATGTACAAGTCTAATTTTTGAGCTGCAAATGCTGAGGGGTATTGGTTTGACTGTCCCTATATAGTTTCAGTCAACTACCATTCACTAGTCCTTGAACTTCCTTGCCTGTTAAGTCCTGCAGTTGTACAACACCTCCATCTGTGATAGATTTTATCACATATGGCCCTAGCCAATGCATTCTAAGATTCCCTGAGTGTTTAAAATACTTACTGTCATAGAGGAGAACTAGATCTCCCACTTTTAAGTTCTTCTTCTAAATGTGTCTGCCATGCCATGCTTTATCTTTTTCTTTTTGTACCTCCTAATGGAAAACATCTATGATTCTAACTTCTTCTAATTCCATGAGTTACATCAACCTTTCCTATGTTGTGCCTCTTTCTGACATATTTATAATTGTTGAAATGCGTAAACTTGGTATCAAATAATCCAAGGGAACTACTGCCTCTTATACATACACCAATAATGAAGGGTGTATGTCCTGTTAGCTTATTGCATGTAGTTTTGTAAGACCATAGCACTACTGTTACCTTCAAATCCCAGTCATTTTGTTCACATTACACCTCTTTGTCAAGGAATTCTCCAATATCTTGTTAAATGCTTCTACTATTCCATTTGCCTGAGGATGATAAGGAGTGTTCTTCTAATGATGTATCTCAAATTATTCTAGCATTTCCTGGATTGTACTATTGATAAAGTGAGTCCCCTGATTGCTCATCAATATTCTTGGACATCCAAACCTTGTCTCTACATGTTCAAACAAAAAGTGTGATGCAGTCTATGTGCTGGAATCCTTCATTGTCGTTTCCTCATCCCATGTGGTTAAGTATTATGTCGTTGCGATAATATATATATCTCTTGATCTTATTGTTGGTGGATTAATAAGTCCTACAAAGTCTAATGCCCACTTTTCAAATACTTGTAATGTTATTTGAGGTCTCAATTGCATCTCATCCCTCTTGGATAGCTTTCCAACTCTCTGACAGACATCACAATTCTGGAAGTACTCCTTTGAATCCTTGTGAACGGTTGGCCATCATAATCTTGCGTGCAATGCCTTTTGCGTAGTATCTTTCCCCGCATAATGTCCTCCAACTATTCCTTCATGCGCTTCTGCTAAAATTATAGGCCTTTCATGCTCCATAACACATCTCCTCAAAATGTTATCTTCTCCAATCTTGTATAAATGACCTGCAATCCATTATTAGTATGCATGTCTAACCACCATATTTTTCTTCTGCGCAGTAGTAAATTCTTGTGTTGCATATCATGTACTCAAAAACTCAATAATGTCAGCAAAATACTCATCAGCTATATGTACTGAAAACAATTGTGCATCTAGAAATTTTTCTTCCTATTTATTGGGTTCTTCTCCATTAGTTATCCTGGATAAGTGATCCAGCCCTACATTCAATATTCCAGGTTTCACCACAACTACAAATTCAAAATCCTGAAACAAAAGTAGCCATCTGCATATTATCCCCCCCAACACTGGCTTATTGACTAAGTATCTAAGAGAAAAATGATCTGTAAACATATTGAAATGTTTCCCTAACAAGTAATGTCTAAATTTATGCAAAGTATACACCATAGCTAATCCTTCTTTTTATGTAGTATTGTAGTTCTTCTCTGACTCTGATAACTTCCTACTTGCAAATGCAATAGGGTGATATATATCACCTTCTCCTGGTTGAGTTAGTATTTCTCCTAATGTTATTGTTGATACATCCACATCCACATGAAATTATTTTGACCAATATGGAAACACCAGAATTGGCGCAGTCACCATCTTCTCCTTCAAAATATCTAAACTCTGTTGGAACTCACCATTCCACTAATAATTGATGTCCTTATTCAAAAAAATTTCCATTGGCGTAGTGATATGTGCATATCCCCTTATAAACTTCCTATAATATCATGTATGACCAAGTGTACTCTTCAAATTGAAATTAACTGTGATATCAATTTGAGTAGGATCAACCAGCAAACCCTGTTTACACACCACAATCCCTAACAAATACCAAAAGGTGCACTGAAAATGAATTTCTTAATATTCAATGAGATATGACACTGTCTGCATCTGTCTAACATCAATCTTAATACTTCAACATGATTCTTTAATAAACTAAAGACTGTCTAGTCATCCCAATATACTTCTAAGAACTTATGTATGAAATATTTAAAGGCATCTACTACTACCCTTGAAAAAATGGTTGGTGCATTCTTCAATCCAAATGGCATAACTGTATACTAATATGATCCCCACTCTGTAGAAAATGTAGTCTTATGTCTATCTTCTCGTTCTATTTTGATCTGATGATATCCTGAAAATCCATCTGTAAAGGAATAAGCTTCTTGACCTCCAACGTTATCCAAAACTTTGTCTATGAATGGGGTAGGAAAAGGATCATGCAGGAAAGCATCATTCAATTTGCTCAAATATACACAAATCATGATCTCCCCTTGCTTCTTTTCCTGCACCACCATATGACTGATCTATTTGATTCTTCCACGGGTTCTATGACACCAGCTTCTAACATTTTGTCAATTTTTTCCTTCAGTCTCTCCTTGTACACTAGATTCAACCTGTAAGGCCTCTGTCTTATAGGTTTGTCTTTTGGCTTCAAAGGGATCTTCATCTCTCCTAGTTCTCATGTTAATCCCTTCATCTCTAAAAATTTCTTTGGGAACAAGTCACTATACTCCCAATAATCTCCAATGCTTCCAATATTTGGGTTTTTTGCAGTTCCAATATTTACCTTATCAATATTCAATGTTGCAGAATAATCTTTTGAATCTAGATTTGGACCTTCTACTTCCCTTTCATCTTCAACTTATGGGATCTGGATATTGCGCAGGCTTTCTTCTACTGGATCTTCTTCTTCTGCGACATAATAATAGTGTAGCAATTGTCTAATTGTTTGTCTAGTCCGATTCTGATATGTTGTGATTATTTCAAATTTTGGTTCTTCAAATATCCTTTCTCTTACCACCTTCAGCATTATATCTATTTCTAGACTATCATGTTCAAAGGAAAATGTAACCAAAAAATTATGTTGCATTTCTTCCCAATTGGTAGTTTCCCCACATTGTTCTTGTTCTATGTACCAATTATTTGGGATTCCTTCTAGTGTGTGAATAAAATGGTGTGGCCATTCTTCTGGTGGTACAAATATCCATTGGACCATACAAATTTCTATGTGTTGTCTGGGTTGTCCAAATCCATCATATTTATCCAAACATTTGTTCTCATTCTCTGTGCTAAATCTAATGCGCAGTAACCTTTTGCACTCAAACCAGTTATTAATATTTTCCTTATGTGTACCCCAACAATGGAAAGGTGTAGATTTCAAAGCAATATCTAATACTATAAATATTTGATTTTCTATGTACCAACCCATCTCAGTGCGCACGTCATTCTAGCGCATCTTCTAGTAGATAATTCATGTAATCATTGTTGCTAGTTCTCAAGTCTTGTCTCAGAGTCTGAGGAATATGAAATAATACTCCTGCAACTCAGCATTCCATCTGCAGTTGGGTTGATATAATCATGTTCGTGCATGGTAGTTTTGTACAATTTATTTACATCTTTTGTAATAAAATTTTCTATTGTAGGTTCAACATACCTTCTTCCATCTGAGAGATTGAATGGCACAATAAATATGTATTCCCCAAAATCAAATATCATATTCCTTGTCTTCAAATTGAAAATATCCTAGTTATCAAAGGCCCAATCCATATGGTGAAGTGTTGTCTACTATGTCAATGACTTCAAATTCTACCGTGGTGCACACACCATCTAGATCTACTGGTATACCTTTCAATCTTCCAATTGACACCAATATATGTTTATTTTGTAACTTCAACTAAATAGATGAGTACCCTAATTGAGGTTCTCCCATAGCTTCCCATGTCTTCTTTGGCAGAACATTGACATCAGACCCTAAGTCTAGTATGATATCCCCCATATTGAAATCTCCAATGTTTGCATTCAACTTGAATGCTCTATTTGTTCTTCTCTTCTTATGGACCTGATTCACTGTCTTCACCCCTTCTTCCCCAAAATTACACTTTTCTAACAAACTCTATAATACTTGTAAATATTTTTTATCATTCAACAATTTGACACAAGACCCCCAAAAGTTTCTTAAGTTACTTACTTTATTTGAAGGCTGATCTTTTCTGGTGTTATCAAATAATGGAGGAATGTAATACAATGGTACCTCATCTACTGGATTTTTTCCTTAAGTGGACACAATATTTTCCTTCAGAATATCCTATCTAGCCTCTTTAAATATTTCTTTCTCTTTGCACGCATCAAACTTATGTTTAGGAATTGTATTGTTCCCAACCCACTTCTATTCGTATTGATCCTTATTTGTTGCATCTTCTCTTGTCTTTGCTCCACCTATAGTAACTATGTTGATCTTCTTCCCATCCTCTTCTCTGTTTTCCACAACAATCCATTGCACGTTTAGATTGTTCTGATTCCTCTTGTCCTGTATTTTTGTCAACAATGTCGGGAAGTATTATGTCTCATGGTATGTCATGCAACAATAAATACATGTATTTGGTGGCTATGGATAGTCTCTAGCATAGTGCCATGGTTTCTAAAAATTATGAAAAACTACAGGTCCTCTACCTCCTCCAAAGCATCTTCCTCCTCAGCCTCCTCCTCTGAATCCTCCTTTGTTACCCTCATTATCTCTACACGGTGTATTATACTGAGGTCCCTGATTGTACTACGGTTGTGCATTATTGTATTTTAATGGTGCTTCACACTATTGCGTGTTGTTATACTGTGGTGGTGCTCCAAAATGTTGTGTGTTATTATACCGCGGTTGTGATTGAAACTGCTTCGCGGTATTATATTGTGGTTTTTGTGCAGGTTGTGTTGTCATTAACTCATCATGCACCCTATATGCATCTGATGTGCTCTCCTTCATTAGCTCCAAGGTTCTACAGTCCTTGTCTTCATATCCAATTGATTTGCAAAATTAGAAAATGTACTCTTCAGTACTATATGATAATTCGACATCATGGGATAATGATAGGGATCATGCCCATGTGTTCTGCATATATCACACAATGGTCCTCTGAAGATAACGGATTTGGAATACCTACTCATATATACTGCGCAAATAATGTACACTTGTTCTTATGATGACCTCCTGTCTTACATAATGTACACTGGACAACTTATCTTTTTTCCTTACCTTTATTCTAGTTTAACTGAAATGTCAAGTTCTTTAGATCTTGTCTCAACTCTTCCACAGTTGGATCTGTCTACTTATATTGATTTTCCTCTAACTATAAGGTTTCTTGCAGGGCCTTAACCTGACTTTGGAATTTTTGTTGCCTCGAAGGATACTTCAAGTGTGGAAATAAAGAGTTAACAAATAAATTTTTATGATTCATATCAGTAATAGGTTACTTCAACTTACCTTTTAGTATTTTCAACTTCTGGTCCACCTCCCAGACTAATTCTTACGGCTTCTTCTTAATCTCTATCATTTCATTCATGAAGTAATCCTATGAACTTTGTTTCTGGAATTCATTTATTAATTGCCTCTTTACTTATGTGATAGTTGTAGGTGCTCCTATCGGGTTTTTTACTACGATAACCATGTACCAATCCAATGTGCGATCTCTGAATGTGATTGCCAACTACACAACCTTTCTATCCTCATGTATAATCTGCTAGGCTGCCCAAATATTTTCATAGATAAACAAATGTTTTTCTGGGTCCTCCAACCCTTCTCCT
This sequence comes from Picea sitchensis, assembly GCA_010110895.2. NCBI lineage: Eukaryota > Viridiplantae > Streptophyta > Pinopsida > Pinales > Pinaceae > Picea > Picea sitchensis. Next base: position 140,220 of record SNQJ01S0005893.1, on the reverse strand, counting down.
AAAAAATCTGGTAACCTAATAGTTGGATCTTGTCCTTCGATTATGAACTTTGCTATACTATCACCTCCACGCAGTGTAGATACTTGACTGCTACTTGTTGAACTTACACTTCTTCTTTAGTTTCTACTGGACCCACGTCCTGTAAAAATCCTTCTACCACCAATCACTTGTTGGTTAACTGGTTTTTCTTCTTCAGATGTCTCAATCATATATGGGGTTGTGGGTTCCATACGAATTTGGATATGGAATGGAGAGCCTTATTCTACATCGGACCCATGACCTTTGGTTTTCCTCTCATATATAGTGTGTAATATGTCCTCAATATTCCATGTCACACGGATATCCCCTACCGCTTCCTCATTACTATCCAAGCCCTCTCACTCAGTTACTTCCCTCTTCTTACTATTGATCTTATATTGGTAGGTTCATCCATTGTGTGTCTCTCTTTCTTTCCTTATTATTTCCCTGGTATGTTTCTCATTCATCATTATGGGGTCCATTGCTTCCTTCTTCTAGCCTTTGTCCAAAGCCCTCTCCACATATCAAATCTTCCTTAGTGCTTCCCCCAGCTCCCCCATGCACATAGAGTGATTTAGTTGTTTGATTGCATGGTCATCATGCCTTTATCATGCAATAAGATATTGATTGACCTGTAAAGAGACCTGATGTACCTTCCTATGGATCCCTTCAATAAATATTTCTCTGCAGCAGTATATGACTTCATTGTATCTTCTACAAATTCAGTAATAAACCCCACAGTAATATTGTCTAACCAAAAATTCACTGCACGCGTGAATTTATTATCAACCCTTTCTAATCATGCAATGTTCTCAGCAAACCACTCTACTCGACTAATCCGATTAGTCGGATGGATATCCTTCAACCTCAATAACCACTCTTGTAATAACTTTGGAAAATAACATAAATATACCTCATGCAAATCAGTAAACACATACCTCTGCAGATACTAGCACGGTGTATACCTAGAGCTTCTATTATCCTTCTATGTGAACACGAGTTTCTTTGTCTCCAATCATATTTCAATATCTTGCTTCATAGGATTCCATGGCCTGAATGTCCCTTTTTAAAACTACATTTTCTTCATCAAACCCATTCCAGGTTGTTCTTCTAAGTTCCAGCTGGCAACGAAACCATTTTTTGGATGTTATGGGATGATCTGATTTCTACCTTAGTTCTCCAACAAAACCCTAGAAACCATCGGCCCTTCTGGTAAACCAGAAGGCTACACTGTGCATAGAGTGCATAGTTCAGTCTCACCCGAGATGGATTATGGGTGAATTCAGGATGCAAATGTTTGCAGTCATCGAGGGATTGGGGATGTTCTTCTTCTTTTTTTTCTACTACTTTAACATGCATTCTACCATAACATTCATCATATCTACTATTTTATCCATTCAATAACATTCATTCTGCATGATTATTCTAGTGTGTGCTATCAATAAACTATAACAGATGCATTCATCTATCCATTCATTCATAATTATGCATATAAAATCAACACAACACACATAGAGACACCATGTTTACCATGGTTCACCCCCTGGGCTACTTCCACAAAGATATTTTTCTTCTTATTATTATTATTCATCAAAAAAGGTCCTGCACTATGAGAATTACATCGTATGTTTATGAATGGTGAGGTTGACCAGTGTCACACCAAGATCCACAACTTGCAACCTGACCGTCAATTACATATCAACATTGACTCCATCCGAGATCCACAACTCTCCACAAAACTAGTACTGTGACTCAACACTCTCAAGACTGAAAAGGGTTCATCAAAAGTAGGTTCTTCACAAAAAGATACTTTATTGATCCCCCTAACTACCTCATACATCCTCTATTTATATTACAAAATGGGTAAAAACCCTTACATCATGACTCAAAACTCTAATTCTAAGTGGACTCCACTTTGCCACTTTCTAACTGTCTTCTGCGTGGTTGGTCTTCGATCCAATCCTTCCTTGCTTTGACTATGCGTTAATCTTCCTTCTTTCCTGGCGTGTTGCTTCCTTTGTCCCTTCTATCGCGTTACTTTCCTTAATTCCTATCACACTACTTCCTTGATCCCTTCTGCCTCGTTTACTGTGTTGAACCCCGAAATTTCCTACTCCAACACATTTGTTGGTTGGCCTCATCTTCCAGTGGTTTCTTTTGTTTCAATAATTTTACAACAAGGTTGTGGTAAAAATTGGAAAACACAGTGTGGGGTCAGATCATCTGTCACACATTGAGACAAGGGAGGTTGCTAATAGCCTCGATAAAGAGCTTCTCAATCCACAAATCTTCTTTGTCGAAGTCATCCTAGATTAACTGGCCAAAATATTCAAAATCCTTATTTTTGAATAAGCTCTTATGGAATATACTCATTCGTAGCGTCACCAACTAGTGACCCATAGTGTTGATTATCATTTGATTGATCTATAGTTGTAAACGTTGGGTGTCGATGGAATCCTATGTCATTGTGCTTTGGTACATGAATGGGATTACATCCTATATGAGGCACATGAAGGAACTGTTGGGGGCCATAACGCTTACAAGTCCACTACGCACAAGTTTCTACACGTCGAACTCTGGTGGCTCTCTCTTTTCATTGATTCTAAGGACTGATGCAAGCGTTGTGATGTATTTCAATGGGTGGGAAAGCCCTACCAAAGAGATGAACTCCCCCTTTTCCTAGTGGCTGCACTTGAACCCTTCAACAAATGGGCCATATAATTTTTTGTACCTATCAATCCACCTGCACAATGCATTGACACACGCTACATTATCACTTCCACAAAATATCTGACAAGATGGGCTAAAGTTGCACTAGTTAAGGATTGTACAACTGAGACTGCGACACACTTCATTTTTGACAATATTATCACCATATTTGGATGTCCATGGGTACTAATGAGTGACCAGGGCTCTCACTTTCTCAACGAGATCATCCATCAACTCACTCGGTATTTCACGATCCATCACCAGAAGAGAACTCTATATCATCCTCAAGCTAATAGTACAATTGAACCTTTCAATAAAATTTTAGAACATGACTTAACCATAGTTTGTAATGTGCAACATGATGACTTGGGTTATCATATACCCACATTTTTATGGGCTTACCAAACCACGTGAAAATTTTTGATTATGCACACACATTTCATATTATTCTATGGGAAGGAAGTAGTCATGCCATTATAATTTATGGTTCCAAGACTCTGAGTCATGTTCACGACTCATATGAACAATGATCAATCCCTATATCATAAGATAGATGATCTTATCGGACTCGAGCAAGACTGTATAATGGAAGGCTTCAACCGAGTGATGGAAAAAAACAGACAAAAGGCCTGGCATGACTGTAACATTTTCCAAAACGTCCTACAACCAGGATCTTTAGTGTTATTATATGACAAAAAATATTCCTAACATCCCGGTACGTTACATATGAATTAGCTAAAGTCTATTTTACCTAGTCTACATCATTGAAGAATCTGTCGCCAAGATGGAAAACCTACAAGGACAACCACTCAAAGGTCTCATTAATGAAAGCAGGTTGAAAGTGTACTACATCCCTCAAGGGTCAACCACCATTTAATCTTTATATCATCCTTTGCATAGAAATGTAGTAATAATAGTATAGATAATACAATGTTTTGCACAGTTCCTATTCGGTATAATTTTAAGTTTAATTTTGATAGCACAAGCATTTTATCTTCACAGGGGAGATCCTTCCAGTGACAGTCGAAGGAAAATCATTGCGATTGTAAATTGCGGTGGTCTAATTCCCTAGGTATTGGGGCATGCTCATTTAGCACAGGTCACACGGGTAATGATACAATTTCTTACCCCTTTATTTCCTCCAATATCCCTCAATCCTAGATGGGACGTTGGCTTATTCCCCAAGTAACTAATCAGATATAATATCACATTCTCTGATAACCTTGTATAGTACGTACGATATAAATTTTTGATCATCTTGTCCACTGCTGCCTTCTAATTATTTCTTCTTTCCCTTCCCACCATCCCTCCCACCAAACCCATCTCTCCCTCCCATGCCTATATACTCCAAGGCCCCAACCACCACTACTACATATTGAAAAATTTGCGACGATTACTTGCGACGAAAGTACCCTTTCGTCACAAAATTTAAGAGAAAGAGTTCATTTTTTCAATTTTATTATAAATCCAACCCGTATTCATCGCTCTGGCGATGAATCCATATGTTCATCGCAATATAGACGAATGTGATATAGTGGATTTTCGTCGCTCTTGTGGCGAACTTATGGATTTGTCTCAAGAGCGACGATAACCATTGACCGTTACACTATTTGATAAAGTCAACATTGACCATTATACTCTTTGAAAAAGTCAACATTGATTTGGTCAAATTTTGTCACAAGAGTGACGATAACCATTGATCATTACACTATTTGATAAAGTCAACATTGACCATTATACTCTTTGACAAAGTCAACATTGATTTGGTCAATGTTCGTCATTATTGCAACGAAAAAAATATCTATAAATATTTTGTGAATTAGAGATGTTGCGACAATCTTGCTATAACAACGACGATTCAGAAAGGGTATTTTTGTGTGGAAGAATGTCGCAGATTATTAGAGGTGGGAAAAAAATAAAGAGGGTGAAAAGGATGATGGTAGATGTTATTTCCCTTGCAAAAGATGTTGCGCTACACGTCCCGTAAGAATTTTAATAGAAACAGCTAAAAAACACTGTAGGAAATATGGGCACATTGATGGGGGATCGAATGAATATCGTCCCATGGTAATTATTAGCTATATATTCATTATCTATTTTTATATTGTCGATTATATATATATATATATATATAATTATATATGTGTATATATATTGTTTGAATATTTGTTATACACACTAATTTTGCATGATTGTTTGTAATTATAAAGTTAGAGTTTCCCTCTAACTTTTTGCAGAATATTGCACCAAGTAGTAGTAGAAATGATGTTGTACAAGATGAGGAACATGATCAAGAAAATGAGGATCTCATGGAAGAAGATGATGGGACAAATCAAGTTAATGATCCCATGGAAGAAGATGATAGGACAAATCAAATGATCCAAGATTTTTTTTCTTGGATCCTCATCCCGCTGAGAAAAGGCAAATAAACAACTTTATGAAGGCTCAAGAGAAAATATTCTCTCTGCTACATTGCTTCTAATGAACTTAAAGGTTATGAATAATTTGTCGAATACTTGTATGACACAGATCCTAAGGTATGTAATATGTTTCATCTCATATTATACATAAATGTTGACTTTTTTCTATTTGTTTTTAGTGTTAATTAATGTGTAAAATAAGAATGCAAATGTTACGATTAATATTCTTTACATTAACTAGTTATTTGTTATGTTGTAGATTTTTAGGTGAATTTTTGTTACCATCGTCAAATATTTTACCTCGCACATATCGATATTTGTATGCCATTATAAAAGACATTGGAATGGATTATCAAACTATATATGCATGTCCTAATGATCATATTATATATTATGGACAACATGCTTCGAAAACAGAATGCCCACAATGTCTTATCAGTAGATATCGAACCGATCAAGTAACAAAAAGGGTGCCTCGAAAGTTTCTTCATCATATTCCCATAATTCCACATTTGCAAGGATTGTTTGGGTGTGAATGCATAGCACAATTTATGGATTACCATGCATATAACAGAAGTGGAGATGGTTTTCTTCGAATTCCTTCCAAAAGTTATGAATTTAGGGAATTGAGGGAAAATGGGCAGATTTAAAAGATAATCCTCGTAATGTTAGGCTTTCATTGGCAGTTGACAGTGTTAATCCATTTGGAGAGATTAGGTCTATTTACTCAGTGTCGCCTATTTTTGTTATCAACAATAACATTCCTCCTTGGATGTTAAAGAGGGAGCACATAATTTTGACAATGATTGTTCCAAGTATTTGTTTACATTAATTTTTTGAATCTAACATTTTCATTTGTTTCGTTTTTTGCATAATATATTTTGTTTATTTATTTACTTATATATACATATCATGGTTATAGCAATTATGTGTAATTTAAATTCCATGGAATACTTTTATGGAAAATTCATGATGCCCCAGGACTAACACATTTTTGTGGTATGTAGCATTCTATTGCTCTTTAATACTATATAATTGTTTAAAGATATCATGATGCATGTTTAATTTTTAAATAATCTCATCGTATAATGGACATTAATCCATCTATTGAAGGTCTTAAAACAAAGGGTAAATTTGCATGTCCAATTTGTGGTCCTAAGATGAAGTATCGTCATTCAAAACATTTAGGAAAGGTGGTGTTTGATGAGTATAGGCACCTCCTCCCTAAGAACCATAGGTATCGTATTACTGAAAAACATATTTTCAATGGGAAAGAAGAGACTAGCTTAAAACCATGAAGAATGACACCTCACCTATGGAGGTTGGAATATAATAGAAATCGACAAGGTATGCAATTTCTTTATGTATCGTATATCATGTAATGTTTTGAATGTTTATTTTAATTATTGAATTTATTTTACCGTATTTGATAATAATTTTTGTGATTTATTTTATGCTTCATGAAGGCCGCCATCACGAAGGTATTAATAATGGACTTCCATGAGGAATGAAATGTTATCCCACTCAATTCATGAGGTTGACCTACTATGAGGAGATAAAAAAATAGCTCATTTGTTTGATACAATGCATATCGGGAAGAATGTGACAGAAACGTTATGGAGAATCATAGATAGTAGGAGGGATAAAGAAAAATTTGTCAAAATTTGTACTAAGATTCAGGAAGGAAATAAATAAATACAAAGTGTGATCCAATCAAATAGAGATGGACTAGACTGAAATAAACTTACATGGTTATTAACAGAGAAACAAAGCAATGATGTAAAAGAGGTCATTCAAAGAATTAAATTTCCCATGGGTTTTGCTTAAAACATAAATAATATCTTAACGAAGAAAGATGAACTTGGTGGGGTTAAAACACATGATTGGCATACCTTCATTAACGTAATAATTTTGGTATACATATTTATATATATTGGCCTTTTACATATTTTAAGTTTTTTTTTTTTTGTTTGTCTACTTTGGTGGAAACAAATAACAATTCATTTTTTTTGTTACAGTATGTTCTACCACTATCTCTCCCAAATGACTTTGACAACAACATCAAACAAGTTATATATGATCTTGGAAAATACATGAGGTAAGTAGTTGTGATTTATATGCAAAATGTTCTTCCAATTTGTTGTTGTACTTAATGACATGTGTTTTACTTGTAATATAATATATTGTATTATGTTATGTTGAAACATGTTATTTTCTTGTGTCATGATCTCATGTAGATGGTTTTCATTGAATGAAATCCATGAAGATGATATAAATTATTGGAAGAGAGAAATTCCTCGTCTAATGTGTGAAATTTAAAAGTATATACCTCCAACTTTTTTCAATGCACAAGAACACTACCTCATACACCAAGTTGAAGAGATTGAAATTTGTGGACCTGTTCACACAAGGTCAATGTGGATGGTGGATAGACACTTGAAATCATTGAAGGTGTTGGTTAGACAAAGAGCACATCATAAGGGTTCTGTGGTGGAGGGATATATGGTATATCAATCCATGGTGTATATTAGTTAGTATCTTCCTAAATTAGCAGCACCAACTATGCATGCAGTGGATTGCATTTGGGATGTGAACTCCATCAAAAAATTTGAACATAGAGCATCTGTTGGGGAAAGGTAGAATGAAAAAAAATGAGAGGTAATATATTAATAATTATGGAGATTTATATTAATAATACATATAAAGTTTCATTTTTTGTGTATATGATCATACTCATTAATATATTAATATATGTTATTTCATAAATTATTAATATTTATAAGCATGGACGTATTATAACTTATATTTAATATTGGTGAATTATGATTTTTTGATTCAGTTGCTCAAGAGTGGGGTGCACTACATTTATACATTGCAAACAATCTTTATTGTATGAATTTATGGATTGAAAGATGTAAACAACATCATGGAGGTAGGTTATCATGGCATTGACTGTCTGAATTGGTTAGAGAAGCTAGTTGTAACGGAGATGCAATGTTATGCAAAGGGAAATTGATTTAGCATATGGTTTGAAAGACGGAGCAAGCAAATTCACCCATTTTATTCAGTTATTTTATATTATATTAATGTGACTACATATGTACTTTATTTTTCAGATACTTTCCAATTTATATAAATATATATGTTAATTTATTAATTGACAATGCATCTTTTATATATCTGGCATATTTCAGTTGAAACACCACAAGGCTATGCAGTGCAATGGTCATAAATTTCGCATAAAATAGTCGGATGAAAGCAAGAAAACTTTTGATGGTGGGATAACTGCAGTATTCCAGGTCACCAATGTTTCCTCTAGGAGTCACAGACATACCCAACAATCTAAAAATAAATATTATGGGTATTTAAATGATATTCTTGTTTATTAATTGCATTGGTTGTCATTGATGTCAACCCTTGAAGAATGTCTGGTATAAAATTTCAGTAGCACAAAGGTTTGGGTAATGGACCCAAGTTTGTTTCATGGATAATGGTATGATTTTTTATATATTTGTAGGTAAGACTATTCTAGATTGATAGTAAATGTCATGCCATTTCTGATGGTATGTGGAATGTCACATAACTCCTCACGGTTAGAAAGTTATGGCCATGTGAAGTTGGAGAACCCTCATGAGTCATCTAGAATCCCCAAAAGGGAAAAGTAGTCAAAGTGTTTGCAAAGAAGAAATTATTTAAATAATAAAGTGAAGTGATGAGTGTAATATAAGTCAAAGAGGATGCAAAATAAATTATTTAAATAATAAAGTTAATGGTATGGAAAGTGGTTAAGTTAAGTGGACAAGTGGTTATAAGTGGGTTAACCCGAAAATAAGGAAAGTGGGTTAAGATGGTTAAAAGTTAACCCCTTGAAGATGCTACATGAAAGTATAAATACGAGGCAAGGATATCTCATTTAGACACACTTTAATATCATTGAATATCTATTTTTTTTAAAGTTTATTTGGGAAGGTATTCTTGATAGAGAAAAATTGCAGTAGAAAAAGTGTGGCAATAAAAGTGCGGCAAGAAAACTGCGGCAGAAAAAGTGTGGCAATAAAAGTGCGGCAGAAAAAGTGTGGTAGAAAAAGTGCAGCAGAAAAATTGCAGCAGGAAAACTGCGACAGAAAAAGTGCAGCAGGAAAAGTGCGGCAGAAAAAGTGTCGCAAGAAAATCACGACAGGAAAAGTGTAACAGAAAAACCATGGCAGCAGAACACTACAAGAAGAAAAAGGTATGGTTTTCATATGTGTAGTGTTGAACTTACAAATCTAGTTGAGTGTTTTCCTTGTATATCTGTTGGATACCCTCTTGGAAGTTTAGGGCTTGTTGTAGAATGGTTTTGAGGAAGATCTATTGAAGTATATTGTCAGTGCACTTAGTTTTATTTATTGGCATATCTTGTGGTGCATTTTGAGAGACACTTGTTAGTGGTATTGGTATATGATTGGCTTATGAATGATACATCCTTGAGGCTACATAAAAGTGAGGTTATGGCACATGGTTTGATGTAAGGGTTTATGGTATTTGGTGATGGACATCATGATGTATTGCTAGAGAACTTTTGATGGTTATATTGGTGTATGTCTTTGGTATATGGTTGAGGTACATGTTGGGTACATGGTTGAGACAAGTAGTTGATGAGTTGGCACATACATGAGGTGTATAGTTGATGATCTGTGTACATATTGATGAGTCATAGTTTATGTGTAGTTGATGCATGATTGGTACATATTTGGTACATGGTTGATGCACTCATTGATGGTACATGTTGAGGTACAGATTGGTGCATGGTTGATGCACTTGTTTATGGTACAATTTGATTACAGCTTGTTTGGAAAGATTATTGTGACAAGTTATTTGTACAAGTTTGGTGCATGGTTGATTCATTTGTTTATGGTACAGGTTGATGTATGGTACATGTTGGCACAGGTTATTGGTACGTATTGTTACAGGTTGATTGGTACAAGTTTACAGTAGTATATCTCACAGTGATAGTGTGACAGTGGTTCCATCATTCTACTTCTACTTCAGGGCGGTTGAATGGGGAAAGGATAGGTGATTGTAGCTAGAGAACATAGGGGGTTGTATCCAGATAATTGGGGATTTGGAGATTCCCTCTAGTTGTAGCCTGAGAAACTAGGGGGTTGGAGCCTCCTTCCAGTTGCAGCTGGAAAACAAAGGAATTTGGTGCTTCCAATGAATGTAATTCTTCAAGACATATAAGAAAAATCATTCAGTAGTTTTCTCCTACTTTGGGTTTCCACTTAAAAACACGGGTGTATTGTGTATGTGTATGATTGTTCATTTGTTCATTTTTTATTTACTCTATAAATATTGGATGATAATGCTACATTGATATAACACTTGCATTATATGGTTAAAAATGATTAGAATTCTCTATTACTGATTCACCCCCCTCTCAGTAATCCAACAATTGGTATCAAAGCAGGTTCCTTCAAAAATCAGTTTAACCATTGAAAGGTAGATCATGGAGAGAAACATCATGTATAAAAATGGAATACCACAGTTTGATGGACAGAAGTATGCATTTTGGAGCATAAGGATGAAGAAATATATACAAGAACAAGGATTTGAAATTTGGCAATCAATTGTATATGGATACACAGTACCAGCAGTTCCACCGACAAATGACAAAGTAATAAAACTCGGTCAGAATAATTCCAAATCCACAAATGCACTTCTGAATGGTATTGGAGAATTGGTATTCACCAAAGTTGCACATTTTAAATCTGCTAAAGAGGTTTGGGACAAACTTTGAAATATTTATGAAGGAGATTCAAAAGTCAAAGCAGCAAAGCTTCAAACTTATAGAGGTCAATTCGAACAACTAAAGATGAACGAAGATGAGAATATTGCAGCTTACTTTTTACAAGTCGATGAAACAGTAAATGCAATCATGGGATTAGGAGAATAAATCAAAGAATCTATAATTGTTCAAAAGGTACTAAGATCTCTTCCTATGAAATTTGACCCTAAGATATCAACACTAGAAGAAAGAGCAGATCTAAACTCAATAAGCATGGATGAACTACATGGAATCTTCACAGCATATGAAATGAGAACTGAACAAGAAAATCTAGATATAAAAGAAGTAGCCTTCAAATCATCCAAAAGGTCAAAGAAAAAGGGAAAGAAAAAAGAAAAACAACATAGCAGCAACAGTGACGTCTCAGAAGATGATGAAGAAATGACCAACTTTGTCAGAAGATTGAACAAGGGAACCAACGACAGGTATAGAGGTAAGCTTCCTTTGATTTGTTTTAATTGTGATGGTATTGATCATTTTGCTAACAAATTTCCTCATAATAAAAAGAGAAATGATGAAGGTTACTTAAATAGAAAACAAACATCTAAAGGGAAAAGAACCACAAAGAAATTTTTCAAGAAAATCTTATGCACTGAAGAAGACATCTCATCATCAGATGAAGATGAAGTTAGTAACAGCGAGACAGAAACAATTCTATTCATGGCAGTAGAAGACTCTGATAAAGAAGACTCCTAATAAGAATATGACGAGGCTGAAGAAGAATATGAAGAGGTATAAGTTGACTACCGAGAAGAATTGTTGTGTGTCATAGAAGTTATCAGAATAAAAAAGAAGAAAAACAAGAAACTACAAGTGAAACTAGACAAGAAACAAGACACTCATGAACTAGAGCAAATGATCACAAATTTGAAGGTTCAAATTGAAGAAGATAAAAGAATTGAAGAAGCACTCAAAGAACAGCTAGAAGGAAGAGACAAGATCATTGGAAATTTGGAAGCAGATATTTTCACATTAAGAAAGGATCTTCAAAAGAAAAATATGCAGAACAACTCAAAAGTTTTGAACGACATTATCAACAGTAAAAAAACTCATCATGACAAGTCTAGACTTGGATAAAATAATACAGAAAAGGGATCAAGCTCCAAAATAATAGAACAATAAACATATCCAAAAAGCTATGAAGAAACAATCAAAGGGGATAGGAAGGTCTACAAAGAAAATTACAGGGACACTCCTCCACTGAGAAGATTAATATTTCATAATCAACGACCGACATAAACAGATAGGCCTCAAGTATAAGAAGGATTCATAGGAGTACCTCCTTTTAGAAGATATTCAACTCCCAGGTATCAAACTATATTTTTTTACTTATGCTATGCATGTAATAATTTTGGACATAAAGTTGTGAATTGCATAACTAACAATAGGAACATAAACAACTTTGAAATTCATACACAAAAGAGTTATTCAAAAATCCCTAGTGAAACACAGAGAAGAAGTTACAACAGGTTTGAATCTTTGAGCACTGAAGTGGAATGCTACAAATGTAACAAATTTGGACACATGGCCAAAGATTGAAAAATGACAGTCGCTCCTAGAGAACCACAACAGAACAACAACAGTCGCATGCAAGAACCTCAGAAAAGGACATGGATAAGAAAGCAGAATCAGTATAGAAATGAAGAATGCACACTCACTCTACAAGATAAGAAAATGAAACGTGTTTGTTATGTTGACAATGGTTGTTCGAAACACATGGCAGGTGATAGAGACATGTTTCTTACATTAAGAAAGGAAATAGATGGATCAATCTCCTTCGGAAATGATGATTCAGCTAAAATCATTGGAAAAGGCACAGTCAAAATTGGGAACAAGAATACCAAGGAAGAAAATGTTCTACTAGTAGAAGATATGAAACATAATATTCTAAGTGTGAGTCAAATGTGTGACCTAGGTCAAAAAGTTACTTTTGATTCACAAAAATGCAAGATAAGAAAAGAAGATTCAGGAAAATTGATTGCAACAACTACGAGAACTTCAAGCAACATATATGTATTAAGTGAAATTGGAAATGAAAAGTGTTGCCTAGGAAAGGAAGATGAAAGTTGGCTATGGCACAAAAGAATGGATCACATACATTTTAATAACCTTTTCAAAGTCAACAAAAGGGAAGCAGTTAGAGAAATTCCCCAGATCACGAAACCAACCAACACTTTATGCAAGAATTGTCAACAAGGAAAGCAAACAAAGACCATGTTCAAATAAAAGGAATATTCAACTACAAGAGCACTGGAAATTGTGCATACTGATCTATTTGGAACAACTACAACAAAGGGTTTAAAAGGTGAGAAATATTTTATGTTATTAGTTGATGATTATATAAGAATGACTGCAGTTTACTTTCTCAAGAATAAGTCAAAAGCTTTTGAAAACTTCAAGGTCTACAAGGAAATGGTTGAAAATGAAATGGATTCAAAAATCAAATGTTTGAGATCTGATAATGGAAGAGAGTTCACTTCAAAGAAATTTTTGGAATACTACAGAAGGCATGGAATAAAAAGGCAATTTTCTGTTGCTAGGACACCTCAACAGAATGGAGTTGTTGAAAGAAAGAACATGACAGTACAGTAAATGGCTCGAACAATTCTAATGGATTCCAAATTGACAGATATATTTTGGACACAGGAAGTGCATACAATAGTTCAGATTCAAAATAGAGTAATGCTCAGAAACAACACTGAAAAAACTCCCTACAAGATATGGAAAGGAAGACCAGCAAATGTGAAGCACTTCAGAGTTTTTGGAAGCAAATGCTACATCAAAAGAGAATATGGAAGAATGGGAAAGTTTGAATCTCGTGTGGAAAAATGAGTACTTGTTGGTTACTCAAGTACAAGGAAATCATACAAGTGTTACAACCTGAGATTGAACAAAGTTCTGGAAAGAATCAACGTAACAATTGATGAAATAGGTAGACAAGAATTAAAGGAAGAAGAAAATGAATCAATGGAACAACTTTACGAAGAAGAAACAAAATATTAAAAATAAGTAGAAGGGGAAGATGAAGAGAATCCGACAAAAGAAGAAGAGAAAGTTTAGCAAGTGCCTCCAAAGAAACCTAGTAGATGAGTATAGAAGAATCATCCTTCATATCAGATTATTGGAAACAAAGATGCAGGAGTTGAGACTAGAAGAAGAATCTATTCACCAGAAAAAACACACCTAGCACTCTTATCTATGATTGAACCAAACTGTTTTGAAGAGGCTAGCAAGGATGAATTTTGGAATAAGGCCATGGATGAAGAATTGGATCAAATAGAGAAAAATGACACTTGGGAATTGGTTCCAAGACCAAAGAATAAGAATATGATCATCACAAAGTGGGTATTCAGGAATAAATTGAATGAAGATGGGCAGGTTACAAGGAACAAATCTATATTGGTATGTAAAGGATATGCACAGGTTGAAGGAATCAACTTTGAAGAGACATTTGCCCCAATTTCTAGAATGGAATCAATCCAATTGCTTTTAGATTAAGCATGCTCCAAACATATTAAAGTCTATCAGATGAACGTAAAATCATATTTTCTGAATGGGGAACTTGAAGAAGAAGTCTACATTGATCAACCAGAAGGATTTTAGTTGTCGGAGAATGCCGATTATGTGTGTAAATTAAAGAAGGCCTTGTATGGTCTGAAATAGGCTCCTAGAGCATGGTACTCTAGACTGGATAAATATCTACAACAGGCAGGGTTCAGAAAAGGAAGTGGAGACAACAACCTCTACATCAAGGTAACTCAAGATAGTATTTTATTAATTGAAGTTTATGTTGATGATATTATTTTTGGAAGTACTGATGACAGGTTAAGCCAGAAATTTTCAAAGGACATGCAAAATGAATTTGAAATGTCATTACTTGGAGAAATATCCTTCTTTCTAGGTCTTCAGATACGTCAAAGGAACCAAGTAATTTTTATTTCTCAATCTAAGTATATCATAGAAATGCTAAATAAGTTTGGAATGGAAGATTGCAAACCAGTTGCAAGCTGAGCGAAGATGATGACTCAAAGTATACATACCAAAGGCAAACAAGTCAATGATTGGTAGGTTACTATATGTGACAGCATCTAGACCAAATGTAATGTAGCCAGTTGAACAGGAGGCAGGATTTCAAGAAGCACCAAAGGAATCACATGTATTAGCAATGAAGAGGATTTTCAGATATCTCAAAGGAACAGAAGAG
>SNQJ01S0005893.1:99759-124636 GCA_010110895.2 Picea sitchensis | reverse complement strand
AATCAAGGCAAGAAAAGTGCATGAGAAAAAAAGTGGCAGAAAAAATGCGGCAAAAAAACCGCGGCAGCAAAATGCTACAAGAAGAAAAAGGTATGGTTTTCATATGTGTAGTGTTGAACTTATGAATCTAGTTGAGGGTTTTCCTTGTAAATTTGTTGGATTCCCTCTTGGAAGTTTAGGGCTTGTTGTAGAATGGTTTTGAGGCAGATTTATTGAAGTATATTGTCAGTGAACTTAGTTTGAATTATTAGCATATCTTGTGGTGCATTGTGAGAGAACTTATGGCACATGGTTTGATGTAAGGGTTTATGGTATTTGGTTATGGATAGCATGATGTATTGCTAGAGAACTTTTGATGGTTATATTGGTGTATTTATTTGGTATATGGTTGAGGTACATGTTGGGTACATGGCTGAGACAAGTAGTTGATGATTTGGCACATACATGAGGTGTATATTTGATGATGTTGGTACATCTTTATTATTCATAGTTGATGTGTAGTTGATGCACGATTGGTACATATTTGGTGCATTGTTGATGCACTTGTTGATGGTACAGGTTGAGGTACAGGTTGGTGCATGATTGATGCACTTGTTTATGGTACAGGTTGTTTGGACAGGTTATTGTGATAGGTTATTTGTACAGGTTTGGTGCATGGTTGATGCAATTTTTTATGGTACAGGTTGATATATGGTACATGTTGGCACATGTTATTGGTACAGGTTGTTATAGGTTGATTGGTATAAGTTTATAGTAGTATATCTCACAGTGAAAGTGTGACAGTGGTTCCATCATTCTACTTCTACTTCAAGGTGGTTGGATGAGGCAAGAATAGGTTGTTGTATCCACCTTCCAGTTGTAGTCGGAGAACATAGGGTGTTGTAGCCTCCATCTAGTTGTAGCTAGAGAATTGGGGAGTTGGATCTTCCCTCAGGTTGTATCCTGAGAAACTAGGGGGTTGGAGCATCCTTCCAGTTGCAACTGGAAAAGAAAGGAAGTTGGTGCTTCCAATGAATGTAATTCTTCAAGACATATAAGAAAAATCATTCTGTGGTTTTCTCCCGCTTTGGGTTTCCATGTAAAAACACTAGTGTAATGTGTATGTGTATGATTGTTCATTTGGTCATTGTTTATTTACCCTGCAAATATTGGATTATAATTGATCCGGATTTAGGAGCAGAATGAACTAATTATAGACTGAATTCCATAAACACGGAGATAGGAAGAATAACACAAATATTCAGTGAACAATATATTCTATTAAATAATGAAATAGGTTGAAACTATAAAACTACAGAACTAAAACTTGATCGAATGGCGGTAGTTATCTCTGAGAAGAGATGTGGTTTCTACATGCATCCCTCTGAGCAGAATGGATTACAATGAGGCTCCATAGACCATTTTCATATTACTCATGAATACCAAAACCTTAGACATCCAAAAACCTAACTCTAGAAGGTGAAACACCAAAGGTCATGTGGGCCCTATGGGTAAGTTGGTGTAATTTGGTACCTCAACTTCCTAGGGTCATAAATTTTGCATACGCCCTTCGTCTTAGGCGCGTGATAGCCTGTTGGAAAGGTATTTCAAAGAAATACACATTTCTCTATCAAACTTTGACTTTGTCTATAGTCTGACTGTGGCAAGTCAAAAAAACAATGTTTAGGGCCTCAAAACAGCCCTGAAAGTACAGCAAGATGTGATGACATGAAACCATACAAAATAGGCCAGTTGGATTACGTGAGAGGCCACCCATATCCACCTAGAGAATGTGTGAGGCTTCAAATAGCCCCATAAATGTACAACTCACAATTATAAAGCAGTATAGAAAGACGTGTTGAACAGAAACGGACATAAGGAGCCAGTTGGAATAGGTGGGTGGCCATCAATATCCATCTGGATCAATCCTCCCCCCTTGGGAAGAAATGGTCTCCATTGCATTGAGTTCCCCCATCAAGTGAGGAAACGTTTGTTGGATTTTTCCCCAGGTGAGCCACTTGACTTGGTGTAGGAGTTTCCTTGCCTTGAAAACCTGATAAAAATGGATCTGTTGTTGGTGAGTGCCCTTGACCTGTGTGTCCACTATATGATCAGTGGATGCTTGTGCCATGTAGTCAAGGTTTAGCTCTGTTGGTGTCATTTGTTCAACGATCTCAATGGTGTCCAACAATGGTGGAAAATATGGTCGAAGGAGGTCCACATTGAATATTGGATGAAAACCAAGGAAGGGTGGAGTGGTGAGCTCAAAAGCATTGCTACCCATGGCCTTGGTGATAGTGTAAGACCCATAACGAAGTGGTCGAAGATTCCAATGGGGCCCAGTGAGACACTCCTTCTGCAAATGTAACCAGGCTTTGTCGCCAACCTAAAAATGGTGTGGTACCATGTGTTTATCATGGTGTTGCTTGTACTTAGCATTGGATTTCTAAAAAATATCCTGGACCTGTTGGTGGATGTGTTGAATCCGTTCAATGAATCTCATGGCTTTGTTGACCGCAAATTGATCAAGGGAAGAGCCTGTCTGTGCGGTGGCAAGAGGAAGTACAAAATCAATGGGTCCCAAGGGTTGGCATGCCAGAACCACTTGAAATGGACTATGGAAGGTGGAACTATGGATATCCTTCTTATAACTATGTTGGACATATGGAAGACTATCATCCCATGTACAAGGATTCTTAGAATTGTACATGCACAGGATGTGCACAATCATGTGATTGACGACCTCAATTTGGCCATCGAATTGGGGGTGGAAAGAAGTGGATTTTGTGAGCTTGGTATCCGACAGAGACCAGAGACATGACCAAAAGGTGTTGAGGAACCTACTGTCTTGGTCGAAGATGATGGTCAGTGGTATCCCAAAGTGTACCCAAACTCATTCGAAGAAGATATTGGTAGTATCGAATGTTGTGAAAGTATTCTTATAGGCTGTGAGGATGGACATCTTCGAAAACTGATCAACAACCACAAACATGTAGTCATTTTCTATTACACATAAAAATTACTCACTTCAATAGTGTCGCAAGTGTCTTCATTACAAGTGTTGTAAGTGTCGCATATTTTCCTCAAGTGTCGTTAATACAAGTGTTGTAAGTGTTGCATCTTGACCACAAGTGTAGAAAACATCATACTTCCATCCTTCCTATTTCATGCCTTTAACGAAATCATAAGGACACTTAAGACACCTCAAAGACTAGTTTTAAAGACGAGAAATCACTTGACAAGGAGTACAAGTCTTTTGCCATTTGAAAAACCACTAAAAAGTCAATTTTTGGAAGGGAGCGCTCCCCTATGCTCTGTTAGGGAGCGTTAGCACTCTGTACCCTCTTCCAGGGGAGAATTCCAACACTCTGTGTCCCTTTTGAGGTAGCACTGGCCTTTTTTGGGCGAAATTTGGTTTGTTGGAGGAAATAAGGGTAGAATCCCCTCAATCTCTGAGGTTGGTTGGATTCGAATATGAGTTCAAGACATGATCTTAGGGAAGATCCACAACTGAAGGAGAGGAATCCTCAAATTATCCCAAAGATATCTCAAGTGATTGGGTCTCTCCAAGCTTATATAAGGAGGCCTTCTTATGGTGAAAGGTACATGATACAGAAAAGATTGGAGGTACGAACCTATGATCTCATAGGTAATATACAATATATGGAGATTGAGAATTACACCAAACTTATGATCCCATAAGGTAGATTCCATTGAAGCATAGTCAGTGTAGATTACTTGAGAAAAGGGCTTGTACAAGGAGAGTTGGAAGAGGCGGTTACACCTTCATCAGAGGATTGTAAGTACTCTTCATTTGTTCTCATTAATATACATACATGCTTGGCATGTTTCTTTCAAGTTTATGTTTGTTCCACATGAACTTGTCTTCAGTAGATAGATCTGTATTTGAGATAATCTCAGTAGAATAGGAATCTTGTTGTATATTTGTTTGTTCTACAAGACCTATCGAGGAGCTTAGGATTGAAGCTCAACTTGGAATTTGCGAGGACAAACACCATTTAAAAAGGTACACTTTTCTTCTTCCTCTTCATTCACTATCTTAATTAGATA
The DNA here is from genome assembly GCA_010110895.2 of Picea sitchensis. Lineage (NCBI taxonomy): Eukaryota > Viridiplantae > Streptophyta > Pinopsida > Pinales > Pinaceae > Picea > Picea sitchensis. The sequence continues at coordinate 120,586 of SNQJ01S0005893.1, read as the reverse complement.
TAAAAGGATGTCAATGTCCATGTTAAGCACTTTTCTGTCTTGGATTTATGAGTCTAGAGACCAAGAGGGAATCCTCTTTTCCGCAGGAGGATTCACCTGTAACAGAAATCGGTGACTCCACTAGGGAGGAGCTCTGATTTTTGTTTCCTTTCCTAGATCTTGTTTTGTCCCTTTGCCCACTTCTTGACCTTCTCCATACTATCTTTTATTCTTAGATCTGAGTGATTGGCTCTTGTTTCCATCACCTTCAAGTTGAAGGACTGAGTTGGCTTGATTTTTTTTTACTTTATGGGCATTGTTCCTGAATTTTTAGAGGCCAACGCCCCCCTACCCTTGTTACCAGAGCGCTGGACCTCCCTTTTGGCCTTACACAGAGCGTTGGAACGCTCTGGTTCCCCTTACACCAGAGAGCTTCCCCTTTTCTCTGCAAAATCCTCTAGGGTTTCTTTCTCTGAAGTTCAATTTCTGTTTTTTGCACTTGCTCGTGGTCTTATCATCTCAGTATATCTTTATCTTGGCCTTCAGTACTCTATTTTCTAAGAATGGATCTCTTCTTGTTTGGAATTTTGACGTTTTATTTCCTTTCCTTGAAGTCACTCTTTGTCTTTGACAATTTCGAGTCAATTTGTCATTTTCTTCTCATTTATCTGACTGAGTGAAAACTTTTGTGAGGAGATTCAAAGGTATTTTGTACTTTTCCTTTTTATATTTGAGGTCATTTTCCCAAGCAATTAGTTTTGAGTGGTTTCTCTATTCTCCCTATATTTTCTTGTATTCTTCTTCGCATTTTATTGTCTTCCTTGAATTCTTGCATTTAAAGTAGCGGAATTGCATGTTTTTTGACATTTTGGGACATTGTGCATATGAAATGATGAATGTTTTCTCCTTCTCGTAGAATAGCTTTCATCGAAATGGAAAAATTGCATCTTCATCTCTTTGCATAACTTTCAAGTCGGTCAAAACACCATATTGTCCATGCCATTTTTCCTTTGAGTAACAACAGCTTTAAAAATCAAGCGCTAAACTTAAATTGATTAGACATCTTTTATTTTTCTGGTAGCAAACCTATATTACATTAGTTGTAGGGCTTTGGAATAAGTGTGAAAGATAACTTTCCAATGCTGCAAACAAACATAGTATCTTGTGTTAGGGAGCGGAGAAATCCAATTGCTACATTTTGTCCTAGGAAGCCCTTCGCACACAAGGGTCAATCACAAGGTCGCATTAAGACTAGCAGAGTTACTCACCCTTCTTTGTCAGTCTTCGTGTAGGGATTGTGCATATTATGGGGGTCGCTTGAAGGTATACCCACAATGACTTGTGGAAGCCTTTCAAGTTGATTTTGGGCTAGATACCCTGCCCTTGCACGTGGATCGGATTGTCGACTATTTCCCCAGGCATCACTATTGTAGTTGGTAACCTTAGTGGCCTATCTCTTTAGGGTATTTACACAAGGTAACTGTGGAGGGGCAATTCTTCACAGTACCTGGAATCGACGTTGTCCAGACTCACTCGGGCTCCTTGGAGGGTATACCCACGATTATGTGTGGGATCTTGCACCAGGGTGTAAGTCCATTAAGTAGGTTGTCAACGTAAATTTTCCACCCGCTCTATCTCAACCTCTTCTTACTTTGTTCCCACGACGTTGGATTTCATCACCAGCTAGTGTGCTCATTGTGAGAAGGTTTTGTTTGCCTGCTTGCTTACTAGATTTTTAGTGTGTGTTGTTTGTTCTCCCTAGTAGAATCTAGGTTGGAGCTTTGATTTTATGGCATCAGTTCCCAGAATGACCAATGAAGGAACCCCTTTGCTAGGAGAACCCTTTGTTTTTCCTTCTTATGGAAATCTTGGTCCTCCTTACATCGCTACTTTGAGCCTTCCAGGTCTCACAATTGGGTTACCGGTATGGTTGTTTTCCACTCCAGTCATCTTGAATGCAGGTGATTCAGATGTAAGCACACCACCCACACATCAACCTCATGTCTACCTTTTTCCTTCTTCGCCCGTCATGTCTCCTTCCTTTTCTCCTTCTTTGCCTAGTGAAATATCTAAAGAGAGTAGCTATATTGATAAGAAGAAGAAGAAACAGAAAGAGGAGAAGAAGAAGAACCAGAAAGGGACCAAACCTCCAACTACATCAAATGTTGGATCCAAACAACTAGCTACTGTTAATAGTACTAGGAGTGTTGATGAGGTCAATAATATTAGAATGGAGAATCTGAAACCCAAATTCCCTTGCAGTCTTTGTAACAATGACCACTTTTTGAGGGATTTCCCTGGCCTTCTGAAGTTCTTAGAAATGTGGTCTTCCACATCATCGACCCCTACTAGTCATGTTGGTGATGCCCCGTCAACTAGTGACGTTAAGGTTGGTAAGAAGAAGACAACTGTAAAATTCCCTTGTATGTTATGCGAAGGTGATCATTATTCTCACCTTTGTCCTCGCATGGATGAGGCTTCTTCTCTTTTGGAAAAGCTTCAACTTCCAACTGGTTATTGAAATATTTCCCCCAACCTATCGTTATTTGATGGACTGGTCAATCTGGTTCCATCCCCAGTCAATCCGGTTGATCAGGTGGTCAATCTAGTTTCATCCTCGATTGAACCACTCGCCAAAGTAGTTGATCCAGTTCTGTCATCGATCAACCCCACTTTTCATCTGAAAAGTGAAACCCAAATGATTGATCTAGTCCCATCATTGGTCAGTCCCACCCTTCATCCGAAGAGTGTAAAACTGGTCGATCTGACTCCACCATCGGTCGATCCCACTCCTCCTTTGAGGAGTGCTAAAGTGGTTGCTCCGGTTACTTCATCAGTTAATCCCACTCCTCCTATGAAGAGTTTCAAAGTGGTCAATTTGGTTCTGTCATCGATCGATCCCACTCCTCCTTTGAGGAGTGCCAAAGTGACTGATCTAGTCCCATCATCGATCTATCCAAATCTTCCTCTGAAGAGTACCAAAGGGGTTGTTTTGGTTACATCATCGATCAACCCCACTCCTCCTCTGAAGAGTGTCGAAGCGATCAATCCATTTCCACCTGTCAACCCCATTCTCCCCTTAGAGAATGAAACTCAAATGGTCTATTTGATTTATTTATCAATCGATCCTACTCTCCCTCTAGATAGTAAACCTGATACTGCCCATGTTTTTCTCATTGGTATAGAATCTACCATGTCGGGGGGAGATTCCACCTTCTCCCGCGAAACCCCCTCCAAGCAATGAGGCCATCCTTTTTTATTGTGGTGTGTTAGCTGGACCTCATCTTCCCTCTCACATTACTTTCAATATTACAGTACAGGTTTGTGTTCGGGTTGTTTCTAAGACATTGATAGATGAATGTTCATCCATTAGTATTTTTTCCTCAATTGCTTAGCAAGATTTGGGTTATCCTTAGCTTGTGCCAGTTACCCAAACTCTATTCACTTTTAACAGAATAACCAGTCACCCTTTAGGGATCCTTCCTTAGTTTCCTGTAACTTTGGGAGGGAAAATTGTCTTCATTGATGTTTTGGTAGTCCAGGACCCCTTGGATTTCGACTTAGTCCTTGGACGCGATTATGTCTATGCCATGAAAGATATTGTGTCCACTCTTTAACTTGTGATATATTTCCCTCGCGATGGAATAATGGTGACTATTGATCAACTTTCATTTATTGGCCCTGACTTGACCATCAACCCAATGACCTCCCTAAATGGGTCTTATATGCAGTCGGTCTCACCCCTGCCACAGGTCAATTAGGTGGCGTTATCTCCAGTTACTTAAACTTTAGATGACTTAGATCCAGTAGTTGACATGGTGATCTCTTAGGTAGGGCTATTGGAGCCTAATCTCCTTACCCCTGATGCAAACCTTGAAATTCTTTCCTTCTGGAGCAATTTTCTTCCATCCAGTGAAGATCTCTTGGAAGCCATGACTGAGTTTTGTCCCTTGACGTGGTGTCCTTCCAGAGAATTATCCTCTTGGAAGCCATGATCAAGAAAAAGCTACAATAGTAGTTTCTCTTCTCTGTGGCAAGATCGTTAAAAAATGAAACAGAGGCTACGATCATAGTTTCTCTTCTCTGTGGCAAGCTCGTTACAAAATGAAACAAAGGTTACGAGCATAGTTTTCCTCTCTATGGAAATCTCGTTAAAAAATAAAACAAAGGTAGCAAGCATAGTTTCTCCTCTCTATGGAAAGATCGTTAAAAAATGAAACAGAGGTCACGAGCACAGTTTTCTTCTTTATGGAAAGATCGTTAAAAAATGAAACAGAGGTTACAAGCATAGTTTTCCTCTCTGTGGCAAGCTCGTTAAAAAATGAAATAGAGGTAATGAGAACAGTTTTTCTTCCCTTTGGTAAGCTCGTTAAAAAATAAAATAGAGGTCACGAGCATAGTTTTTTCTCTCTGTGGCAAGCTCGTTAAAAAATGAAACAAAGGCCATGAGCATAGTTTTTCCTCTCTGTGGCAAGCTCGTTAAACAATGAAATGAAAATCTAGGGATTGAACCTGGAGCCTTGAGCATATTTCTTTTCCTGTGTCAAGCTCGTTAAAAAATGAAACAGTCACCTCTCTCATCAGGTCGAGTCTTTCGCCAGATCTCGTAGATGTTGAGTCGAGTCTTTCATTAGGTCTCATTTTTTAACCTTTATTTCATCCACATGTATCCTTTTTCTCCATCTAGTACAGAAATTGGTGACAACCTCAAAGTCGATGAATGAATTGAAGCTTGGGGGGCATGTCTCCAGCCTTTTCATGATCATTTTGGAGTTAAGCCAATAGCTTTTCAAGCTGGGGGCATACCAATCTTAGTCTTTGTTCTTTCTCACGCTCGTAAAAACATGAGAATTTAACCGAGCAACCTTTTATCTCTTTTTTGGGCTCGCATGGATATACAACAAAGGAACTCCCTAGAGTCTTCTTTAAGTTCTCTTTAGACTCTCTAAACATGAAAATATTGTAGAGTGATATTGCTTCCTTTCACACTCATTAAAAGGTTTGAAAGGGCGTCTTTCGAGTGATAGTTTATCTCTTTTTCAGCCTCACAAGACTAACATTACGAAAAAGGACAACATTGGAGTCGTATTTAAGTCATTTTCAGACTCTCTAAATATGAAAAAACAACTGAGTTTAACTTCTCTGGACTCGTTAAATGATCATACATTGAAGGGCCCATACAAGACCAAACCCTTACTTATTCCAGTTCCTTAAACAAAGGAAGAGGGACTTGTCGAAGGTGAGTCATATTGAGCATGTGTTACCCTCCTCAAGCTCGTTAAATTAAAAAGAGTTACTCGTCTATCTGGATGGGGGGGAATTTGAAAGACGCAAGCCAAGAAGTTTTTGAGAACTTTATTAGTGACCTTACACTCGCCCTTGAACATGGAATTTTATCTTTGCACGCATTTCAATCTGCTGAACCTCTGCACTAAAACAATTCTTTGAGTTTCCTTACTCCTTTGGGTCACCTGACAAAAGTCACAACATCCACTACATCATCAAGTTTTGGTCCATGTCATGTTTCTATTGTTGTGCCTCAGTGTTCAAGGGAAGTGTAGGCCTCAAGATTCAGCCATCCAAAATATTCATGTTTCAATACCTGTGTCAGTCCATGTTCATTTGATCTACCAATTACATCTCTGTGTCAGTTTCATGTTATTGATGGGGGATACATCAAGGCCCTCCTACAACGAGCCTATTCCTGTCGACTTCATCACATTATCCTAGAGATAGACTTAGAAACCAGTTATTACTTTGGGAACTGCATGCCTCAATGGCAGGCCTCCTCACGTCCGACAATAGGTTTACTTCATTGACCCTTGATTGGATGATTCCACGGATGTTGGACATCAGCTCATCTATTCACATTCGATGGAATGTACTAGGGTACCTTGGGAATCATTGACATAAATGGTGATTTCCCTCGTGCTTGTTCATGGTTTACATCATTGACCGGTAATCAAGTGGTTTATTCCATGTTCGACATTAGGACATCTATTCACATGGTTAGATTCATACTACATCAGAATTGGTAAGAAGACCCTGGGTTGACTCATTCACTCTGATATATATTTTACCCAGGTTGCGACAGAGTTTCTCTTGAATATTGACACATATATTGTCACATAGATCCACTTTGTATTGGTCTGTGGCTATGTCTTGTCATCTCGTAGATCCACAGTGTATTTTTCGTGGCTATGATCAGTTCGTGTCATGTAAGTATAGATCCACGTTGTGTGTTTAGTGTCTATACCTTTTTTGTCAATACAATTATGGATCTACAGTGTATTCAATGGCGGCCATACCTGAAAAAGTCTTTATCACTCAAGCATAGGTATGCCTGCCTTGGGTTTGAAACATGTCATAATACTTGTTTGATGGTTGTGTGCAGATTTTTCCAGCCTCTCTGCATCCATACCCTTGCTCGAAAAAGTCTACAAAGTACTTCAATCATCATCGTCTTCTGACTTCGCACTTTGGGGGGCAATTTGTTACACATCAAAAATACTCACTTCAATAGTGTCGCAAGTATTGTCATTCCAAGTGTTGTAAGTGTCGCATATTGTACACAAGTGTCGCATATTGTACACAAGTGTCGCATCTTGACCACAAGTGTCACAAACAACATACTACCATATTGCCTATGTCGTGCCTCTAACGACATCATAAGGACACTTAAGAAACCTCAAAGACTAGTTTTGAAGAAGAGAAATCACTTGACAAGGAGTACAAGTCTTTTGCCATTTGAAAAACCACTAAAAAGTCAATTTTTGGAAGGGAGCGCTTCCATGTGCTTTGTTAGGGAGTGTTGGTGCTCTATTCCCTCTTCCAGGGGAGAGTTCCAACACTATGTGTCCCTTTTGAGGGAGCATTGGCCTTTTTTGGGCGAAATTTGGTTTGTTGGAGGAAATCAGGGTAGAATCCCCTCAATCTTTGACGTTGGTTGGATTCGAATATGAGTTCAAGGCATGATCTTAGGGAAGATCCACAAATGAATGAGAGGAATCCTCAACTTATCCCAAATATCTCTCAAGTGGTTGGGTCTCTCCAAGATTATATAAGGTGTCCTTCTTATGGTGAAAGATACATGATACAGAAAAGATTGGAGGTATGAAACCTATGATCTCATAGGTAATATACAGTATATGGAGATTGAGAATTACACCAACCTTATGATCCCATAAGTGAGATTCCATTGGAGCATAATCAATGTAGATTACTTGAGAAAAGGGTTTGGACAAGGAGAGATGGAAGAAGCTGTTGCACCTTCATCAGAGGATTGTAAGTACTCTTCATTTGTTCTCATTAATATACATACATGCTTGGCCTGTTTCTTTCAAGTTTATGTTTGTTCCACATGAAATTGTCTTCAGTAGATAGATCTCTATTTGAGCTAATATTAGTAGAATAGGAAGCTTGTTGTATCTTTTTTTGTTCTATAATACCTATCAAGGAGCTTGGGATTGAAGCTCAACTTGGACTTTGTGAGGACAAACACCATTTAAAAATGTACACTTTTCTTCTTCCGCTTCATTCATTAGCTTAATTAGATCTAAAAGGATTTCAGTGTCCATGTTAAGCACTTTTATGTCTTTTCCTTAGGAGTCTAGAGACCAAGAGGGAATCCACTTGTCCGCGGGAGGATTCACCTGTAATATTTCTGTGTTTGGTGGATGACAAACCAAACATGTAATCCATGGAGATGGAATCCCACGGCTTCTCAGGAATAGGAAGGGCAGTGTATAAGCCTTGCTTATTGATGGTTGTCTTGGAAATGGCATAGGAAGTGCAATATCTGATATACTTGCTGATGTCCAGTTAAATTTTTAGCCAATAAAAATGTTTATGAAGGACAACCACATTTTTCTCTACGCCAAAATGTCATGTCACTCGACTGTAGTGGGATTCCAAAATCAGCTTTGCACGCTCGCTGGTAGGAACACAGAGATGGCCCAGGAGGCATAAGAGTCTGTCTTGAATGTGAAAATCAGTGACAGTGGTGCATGTACCCAAGAACTGATATGAGGTGGTGAAGTCTAGATCTTGCTAGTAAAGTTGGGGCCACTTCGATGTTTCATGTCCACATGAATGGAGCATAGTGGCAAGTGCAACCACAGGAGGCCGACTGAGGAAGTCAACGACACGATTGGTGATACATGTCTTATACTTGATATTGAGATGGAACTGTTGCAGGTAGGTGGACCACTTCTGATGGCGGTTGTTCTACAATTTCCCCTGTGTGTTTATGAACTACAAAGGCTTTTGATCAGTGTGTATGATCGTCTTTGTCCTCAGAATGTAATGTTTCCATTGATGACATGCTTGTACAATGGAATACATTTCCTTTTCATAGGTGGGGTATTTACGAATAGTATCAAAGAGTGTCTCACTATGGTATGCCACTTGATGCCCATGTTGAGTGAGAACTTCTCCCATAGCATAGTCAGATGCATCAGTCTCAATCTTGAATGGTTGTTATAGATCGGGAAAAGAGAGTATTGGAGATGAGAACAAATGATGTTTCAAATATTCGAATGCTCATTGTTTCTCCTTCCCCCAAATGAACTTGGCCCTACCACCGCCCTTGTTCACCTAGCTGAGGGCCCAGGCAATATGGGAGAATCCCAACATGAACCGTCAGTAAACATTGGCGAGACCTAAGAAGCTCCGAAGCTCGGTCAATGTGGTCGGGGTTGGGAAGTCACGGATGACTTGGTTCTTAGCTGGATCAACATGTTCATCAACAATGTAGCCTAGCCATTGGACCCCTTTGATGCCAAAAGAGCATTTTTCCAAGTTGGCATAAAAATTGTGTTGTCGCAGAGTGCTCAAAACCTGTTGAATATGTCCTGTGTGCTCCTCCCATGTTCTGTTGAAGATGAGGATGTCATCCAAATATACTACCACAAATAAGTTGGTGAAGGGTATCAATACATTATACATCAACCTCATGAAAGTGGCTAGTGCATTTGTTAAGCCAAAGGGCATGACTAGCCATTCATAGAGACCTTCCTTAGACTTGAAGGTTGTCTTCCAGACCTCTGTTATTTCGATCGAAACCTGGTGGTAGCCAGACTTTAGGTCAATCTTGATGAATAACGTTTCCCCCTTGAGTTGGTCAAGAATTTCATCAATCCTGGGAATGGGATAGTGGTTCTAGACTGTGATTTTTTTTAAGGCTCTGTAATCAATGCAGAGTTGCCAAGTCTCATCCTTCTTTTGCACCAGTACAATCGGGCTTCCACAAGGGGAGGAGTTGGGTCTGATGTGCCCCTTTTGAATAAGATCCTAGATATGATGCTTGATTTATTCATTCTCCATTAGGTAGCATCGATAGAATGGTCCATTAGGTAGAGGTATGTCAGGGGTCCGATCAATTGGATGCTTGACTTGGCAGCGTGTCGGTACCCCTATAGGTGAGATGAAGATGTCTTTGTATTCTTCCACGATCCCATGCACTTGCTTCTTATGAAAAGAGAGGTGTTGTGTAGAGGCCACAGATGTGGTGGTGACCTTCTGCTTACTGTGAGCACATATCACAAAGAAGATGAACTTCCTGCTCTGTGAAATGACCTTACTGCATTGTTTAGCATAGATTAAAGAAATAGCAGTAGGCGATGCCACCTCTGCGATCTTGTACAATTGTCTACCCAAAGTAATAATAGCATTGTGGGGTCTAGACTCATACACAGCATGATGCTTCCACAAATATGGTTTTCCGAAAATAACATCACAAAGTTCAAGGGGAGAAATATCACACAGTACCTCATCTTTGAAAGGCTTGATTCCATATGACAGACGACACCGTTGGATGACACGGAGATATCTTCCTCGACGAAGCCATCCGATGGTGTAGGGTTGCAGGTGTAGTGTCATTGGTAGATTCATCCACTTGATGACCTCTACTTAAATCAAGTTCTTCTAACTACCGTTGTCAACAATGAAGTGAATTGGAGCCCCCTTGACCCACATCTATGAGTGAAAGAGTCGTTCCCCTTCCTTTGTTTCTTCTAGTTCGCTTGGACGGAATTTGGTGGTAGTGACCACGGCATTGGGTTCAACATCGATAATCTTCTTCCCTCCTTCAAGATTTGACTCAAAATCATAATCAACCTCTGACTAAGAAGCCTTCAGCTCAGCCCCGAGGGATTGCTTGGAGCAGCATTCATCATTATTGTGCCAAGGACTTCTATGGTACTCACACCATTTTCCCATGTCCTTCTTTGTATTCTCGTTTTCCTTCTTATGTTGCGAATTGGATGGATTTTCCTAAGGGTGGCCATCGCGACTGGGTCCCCTGCTATGTGGGTTGGGGTTTCCTTTTCCCTGCTTCAGCTGTGAGGGGTTTGCAGATCCAAACTCTCGTCGTTTCTGCTTAAATTTTTGCTCGATCTTGACAGTGTATCTATAAGTTGTGCCCAATGAGGCGATGTCCAGGAAATCCATTTATGTTTGAATGTATCTATGCAAACAGCCACAATATTTGAGCACCATATGACACTCGGAATATTTGATACCCAATTTGGTGTGGAGGGTATGGAAAATATTGGTGAAGTCTAGTATTGTCTGGTCCCTTTCTTGACGTAAGGTGTTCCATCTGGTGTACTGGTCCTCGTAGCTTCCAATAGGGTAGTATTGTTCTTTAATGGCGTCTCGGAAGGAATTCCATGTAGGGGTCACCACAAAAATTGTAGATGCCTCCATGGACCTTTTCTCAGAGTAGGTATCCCACCAGTAATTAACATGGGGAACGACCTTGAGCAGTGTAAAACTGATCTTTTCCCGATTGGAAAAAGTGTGGACTGAAAAATATCCTTCGAGCATATTTAACTATTTATATACATCATTTGCATCTATCAGGCCTTCAAATAATGGAATATCAAAATTTACCTGTACCTTGAAGGGGGTTGCATGGCTTCTTAATGAAGATGCTTCTCCCGTGGGCAACTGTCGAAGGATCTGCACGAAGTTGTCCATCATTTTGTTCCTTTGTCATGCGAGGGATTCCTTGAGAAAAATTTTAATAGGATCTCCTGCTCCATCATCTTTATTTTCGTCTCCCATGGGTTTTTGTCGGGCTCGGCATGGCTGATCTGGTAATGGATCGATTGGTTCAAGTCCCAACTTTTTGTACCCAGACCTTGTCAGGGACATGCACGAAGAAAAATAAATGAAGAGAAGATCGCTCTGATACCACTAATCTAGATTTAGGAGCGGAACAAACTGATTACAGACTGAATTCCATAAACACAGAGATAGGAAGAATAAAGCAAATATTAAGTGAACAATATCTTCTTTTAAATAATGAAATAGGATGAAACTATAAAATTGCAGAATTGAAACTTTCTCGAATGGTGGTATCTATCTCTGAGAAGAGATGTGGTTATTACATGCATTCGTCTGAGAAAAATGGATTGAAATGAGGCTCCATAGGCCCTTTTCATATTACTCATGAATTACAAAACCCTAGACATCCAAAAACCAAACCCTAGAAGATAAAACGCCAAAAGTCATGTGGGCCCTATGGGTAAGTTGGTGGAATTTAGTACCTCAACTTCCTAGGGTCATAAATTTTTCATATGACCTTCGTTTTAGGCACGTGATAACCCGTTGGAAAGGTCTTTCAGAGAACTGCACATTTCACCATAAGAATTTGACTCCGTCTACAATCTGACTACAGTGAGTCAAAAAAACAATGTTTAGGGCCTCAAAACAACCCTGAAAGTATAGTAAGATGTGTTGACATGAAAACATACAAAATAGGCTAGTTGGATTAGGCGAGAGGCCACCCATATCCACCTAGAGAATGTGTGAGGCTTCAGACAACCCCAGAAGTGTAGAACTCACAATTATAAAGTAGTACAGAAAGACGTGTTGAACAAAAACGGACACAAGGAGCCAGTTGGAATAGGTGGGTGGCCACCAATATTCATTTGGATCAATAATGCTACATTGATATAACACTTACATTATATGGTTAAAAAGGATTAGATTGCTCTATTACTGATTCACCCCCCCTCTCATAAATCCAACAATACTTGAGTGTGACTTTAATTCCTTCAAATTAGTTATGTTCTACGTCAAATGGTATAGGTTATGAATGCATGAATGCGATGAGGAAAAAATTGTTGTTCAACATGCCAATGGATTTCTGATGATTAAAACAACAGTGTTTGAAAGAGGACATGATCGCTATGTTTTTCCAATCCAATGTGAACAGGTCTTTTACTCAAATGTTCCAGGTGAGAGGGATTGCTCATTTGTTGTTAGATATGATCCAAGAGGAAGTCCAGTTAAGTATACTCATTTACAGGAAGAAGATGATATTGAAGATCAAGAATATGTTTCACCAGCATACATATCCAGAAGATCATGCAGGGTTGACAGATGAAGAAGATGAAGAAAATCATGATTCAGGCATAGGAGACAATATTGCAATTATTGATGATGATGTCAATGAAAATATGCTCAAAAATGACATTGATGACGATGATGATATCGTCAATCCTTTCAACATCGTTTATGAACCGGATGATGATAGAGATGTCAAGTTTGATGAATAAGATCAAGATACAAAATAAGGATGATTATACAAGCATTGAGTTGGATCAAGTACGTGACTACATATTTTAATTTGTATGAATTGTTCTCTTAACATAATTTTCTTATAATGTCATGGGTTAATTACATGTTTTTAATTTTTATGTGACGTTTTTATATCTTGTGTTACATGTTGTTTAATTATTATGTGAAACTTGAAAATAGTCACCAATATACTAAAGTATGTGGTAAAATAAAAATATAATTTACAAACACATAATTTCATTTACCTTCATTAATTTTTGTTTTTCTAGTTTCTATGCATGAATCTTACTAGGTCGTTGCTTTCAATTATTTTCTATGTTATAGATTGGGTATTGGGGATCAATTGAGAGTGATGTGAGGGGGAGGGGAGGGGCCATATGAGCTTCCACCTTCACGTGGTTGGACTTGTTCAGTAGAGGATAAATTATTCTTGAAACCAAGAGAAGCTCATTCATTTTTATACCATCATGATCGTAGATTTCATCAATATTGTTGTCATAGTATTGCATCAACAAACTTTCGAAGAACGTGTTTGTCATTTCTATAGAATTTTCGTTGAAACTATTTGAAAACATGGGACTTTGGCCCATGCGTTATGTGGCAATAATAACGTGCATTTTCAAACTCAAATATGACTCACACACCCACTCTAACATATATCTGATCTTGGCCTTGTTTCGTTTGAACTTTTTGTTGTAATGAAAAATCCATATTTTTCTGTATGAATTGAAATTTGACATGGATAGACTATTCCCATGGCTTAACGATATGGGAGGGTTTCTAGACTAAAATTTGACTCACACACCCACTTGTTTCCATCATCAATTCATTATCTAACCATAAAACCTATTTTTATTTCAAAGTACACAAATTGGTTGACACAAGTTTTAAGTAATTCGCATCAACCTTTCTTCATTTTTCTTTCAGGTTCTACATTGTATATACAATGTATGTGTGTCATAGTTGTAATGAAAAATCCCTCTTTTTATGTTCATTGTTTAATAAACACCATAAAAATATGCCCTTTCAGTACTAGGATCAACCTCCTTGATTGCATCCTACTATACCTCATATTGGAAAAATTAGTCCTCCATCCTTCCAGTGCAATCCATTACCCACAATAATATTTATTGCGGGTATTTTCTTGACATGTGTCCAACTATTCATTACAATTAAGCATCTTGTACTTACTAGTTCATTTAATGTCTTCCATCAACTCTTGCATCTTTGATACCCGCTTCTAACATTGTTATTCTTAATTTATTGTAACAAGAGGGAATATATCTAGGTATATCATTTATAATTTTATTTGTAGGAAGGAGAACAAGAAACAATAAATTCTATTCCATTGGCTATCATAATGTCATTAATTGATTTATCAACCTCCTCCATTAATTCCATATTATGTATTGCCATCAAATTTTTAGTTCCTAAAGACTTCTATCTATAGTGAAAGTCGTTGTTGCATGCTCAACATATCGAGAAGGTGATATAGTTTTATTCACTTGGTAAAACTTCGTATTTTAGGATTTTTTCAATTTCATAGTCACACCAAATAAGGTATTTGAATCCTAGTCATTTTGTCTCTTTAAAATGTGTTTTCACATCCTCAACTCTATCACTCTGTATTTTCAAAAAATGATGCGAACTCAAGTCTAGCTACCCTTAAAAATATAGCCACAAAGACCACATACATATTCATTAAAACCAATGTTCTGGTTTAAATTATGATTTTAGACTTTCTTTGCATGCTCAAGGAAGAGTGTTTTAGGTTTAATTGGATTTGGTGGTTTCAGCTTGTGCTGGTCTCCTTTCAAATCGGGTAGATTGTGTTCTTCTTCATTTTAAAGTTTTTTCCCTTAAGAGGATCTAATTGTATGGAAGAGTGTAGAAGGTGAATAAACTCTTACTACCTTGGATGCAAATAGTGGGTAAAACTTAAAATGACAAGAAAAAACTATAGATGGATATACGGTGTTTCTTCATCTTGAAGATGCTAAATATCTTGATCTCAAGCTACTCAATTATCTTGATTTCTCTGAGTTGAATTCTTGTAAATATATACTTAAATATTTCTTTAATCTTGATGGCTACCCACTTGAAGCTCCAATACAACTAAAAATTGTTGCTCTCCAAGGCTTTAAAACTTAGGAAAATATCACTTCAAGGCTCTCCAAGGATTCCCGCAAGCTGTTTTTTCTATTCCTGCTAAATGAAAGTGGAAAAAAAAAGTTGGTGAGTGATGGTTCAGTGAGTTAAAAATACTTCCCTACCTTTAACAACTATATGTTGTTTGTTTTGGACCCAAAATTCCCTCATCTAGTCCAAGGACATATGGGCATCCCTCGGGACATTGGAGGTATCCATCAAGATGTTTAGGAAATCCCCAAAAAGTCTCCATAACAGAAAGAAACATCATTGGGACAAAGGGGGGATATACCCCACGTCCTTGAAAATACTTCCCTAACTTTAATAACTATATATTGCCCATTTTGGATCCAACACCATAAAAATATGCTCGTCCATAAAAATCCCTCTTTTTCGTTCATTGTTTAATCAACACCATAAAAATATGCCCTTGCAGTACTAGATGCGGGAACATGTGTACTGTCGAATTAATTTTAAAAGGAACAACAAAAAGACATTGTACTAGGACTAGACATGGGCAACAGTAATCTGTGAATGGGGCCAACATTGAAACTTTTTCAAACTGTTTATGTATGAACTGAAATTTGACATGGATAGAATATTCACATGCCTTAACAATATGGGAGGGTTTCTGGACTCAAATTTGACTCACACACCCACTTGTTTCCATCATCAATTCATCATATAAACCATAAACCCTATTTTTCTTTCAAATTACACAAATTGGTTGACACAAGTTTTAAGTTTGCATCAACCTTTCTTCATTTTTGTTTCAGGTTCTACATTAATGTATATACAATGTATGTGTGTCATAGTTGTGATAAAAAATACCTCTTTTTCATTCATTGTTTAATAAACACCATAAAAATATGTCGTTGCAGTACTAGACGCGGGAACGTGTGTATTTTTGAATGAATTTTAAAAGGAACAACAAAAAGACATTGTACTAGGACTAGACATGGGCAACAATGACCTGTGAATGGGGCCAACATTGAAATGTTTTCAAACTATTTTTGTATGCACTGAAATTTGACATGGATAGACTCTTTGCTTGCCTTTACAATATGGGAGGGTTTCTGGACTCAAATTTGACTCAAACACCCACTTGTTTCCATCATCAATTCATCATGTAAACCATAAACCCTATTTTTCATTCAAAGTACACAAATTGGTTGACACAAATTGTAAGTTTGCATTATCCTTTCTTCATTTTTCTTTCAGGTTCTACATTAATGTATATACAATGTATGTCTGTCAAAGTTGTGATGAAAAATCCCTCTTTTTTGTTCATTGTTTAATCAACACCATAAAAATATGTCCTTGTAGTAATATATGCGGGAACATGTGTAGTGTCAAACAAATTTTAAAAGGAACAACGAAAAGACATTGTACTAGGACTAGACATGGGAAACAATGACCTGTGAACGGGGCCAATGTTGAAATTTTGTCAAATTGTTTTTGTATGCACTGAAATTTGACATGGATAGACTATTTGCATGTCTTAACGATATGCGAGGGTTTCTGGACTCAAATTTGACTCACACACCCACTTGTTTCCATCATCAATTCATCATGTGAACCATAAACCCTATTTTTCTTTATAAGTACACAAATTGGTTAACACAAGTTTTAAGTTTTCATCAACCTTTCTTCATTTTTCTTTTGAGTTTTAGATTAATGTATATACCATGTATTTGTGTCATAGTTGTGATGACAAATCCTTCTTTTTTGTTCATTGTTTAATCAACACCATAAAAATATAGCGTTGCAGTACTAGATGCGGGAACGTGTGTACTTTCGAATGAATTTTAAAATGAACAATGAAAAGACATTTTACTAGTAATATACAAGGGAAACAGTGACCTGTGAATGGGGACAACATTGAAAAATTTTCAAACTATTTATTTATGCACTGAAATTTGACATGGATAGACTATATGCATGTCTTAACGATATGGGAGGGTTTTTGGGCTCAAATGTGACTCACACACCCACTTGTTTCCATCATCAATTCATCATGTATACCATAAACCCTATTTTTCTTTCAACGTACACAAATTGGTTGACACAAGTTTTAAGTTTCCATCAACCTTTCTTCATTTTTATTACATGTTCTACATTAATGTATATACAATGTATGTGTGTCATAATTGTGATGAAAAAACCCTCTTTTTCGTTCATTGTTTAAGAAACACCACAAAAATATGTCCTTGCAGTACTAGATGCGGGAACGTGTGTACTGTCGAACGAATTTTAAAAGGAACAACGAACATACATTGTACTAGGACTAGACATGGGCAACAATGACCTGTGAATGGGGCCAACATTGAAATTTTTTCAAATTGTTTTTGTATGCACTAAAATTTGAAATGGATAGACTATTCCCATTCCTTAACGATATGGGAGGGTTTATGGACTCAAATTTGACTCACACACCCACTTTTTTCCATCATCAATTCATCATGTAAACCATAAACCTTATTTTTCTGTCAAAGTACACAAATTGGTTGATGCAAGTTTTAAGTTTGCATCAGTCTTTCTTTATTTTTCTTTCAGGTTATACATTAATGTATATACAATGTATGTGTGTCATAGTTGTGATGAAAAATCCCTCTTTTTTGTTCATTAATTAATCAACACCATAAAAATATTCCCTTGTAGTACTAGATGCAGGAACTCATGTATTGTTGAACAAATTTTAAAAGGAACAACAAACATAAATTGTACTAGGACTAGACATGGGCAACAGTGACATGTGAATGGGGCCAATGTTGAAATTTTTTTAAACTGTTTCTGTATGCACTGAAATTTGACATGGCTAGACTATCTACATGCCTTAACGATATGAGATGGTTTCTGGACTCAAATGTGACTCACACACCCACTTGTTCAAAGATTAAATTCCATTATCTCATATTGAAGCACTTACTAATGCAATGTAATAAAGTGGAATAATGTGACACCTGCCAATGTAATAAAGTTCTATCAAGAAGAATTGCAGGGTGATGTCTCTAAAGGACAGTTTCATGCTAGCAATAATGAGGACAAATGGCCATGTGGAAGGGAACTCTAAATGTAAACCTTCTAGTTATGAGAAGAAATTATGAGAATTTAGTATATTTGTTATAGGTTAGAATAAATGTTATAGTAGATATGTTAATGATTCCTAAATTCATATTTTAATTTGACTCAAGGTACTAGCTTGCAAAGTATCAAATTTTAATTTCAAATTAATAAACCAAGTATGAAATGAATCCTAAGACCATCAAGTGTTGAAATTTGTCATTTAAGTGTAGTGTCATGTAGCTATCTTTTAAAACATAGAGAGAGTAGTCTCTATAGAGGTAGAGAAATATGATATTGGATTCTCTTATAAGTTAATGTTGATCTTTTTAACCTTCAAGAAATATTGATATATATGGTGGTGTGAAAATAAGTAGAACAGGTAGAGGAGAAAATCAAGGATAATTTAGTACCCATCACTTATGAAAACTTTTTGTTATGTGAAACAATGGAACAAATACATAGTCTTGGAGAAGGTGCAGTAAAAAAGGAATGAACTGAAAAAATGAAAAGAGTACTTAGATGAGAGAGAAAAAAAAAGACATAAAATAACTTGAAGCTTGTGTGATTAATCAAGTACTTCTTTATCGACTTTATTGCATTCCATTGCAATACTAGATGCGAGGACATGCATCTTTGTCATAGTTTAAAGGAAACAACTAAAATACATTGTACTAGGGCTAGAGTACATGATGGGAAACAGTAACCTGTGAATGGGGCCAATGTTGAAATTCTTTCAAAAAATGTATGTATGCACTAAAATTTGACATGGATAGATTGTTCCCATTCCTTGACAATATGGGAGGGTTTCCAAACTCAAATATCACTCACACACCCACTCTATATATCGACCCATCTAGTCCTTGTTTCATTTTAATTTTCTTAGTCGAATTTTAAAGGAAAAATCTATTAAAAGAAATTGTACTAGGGATAGAGTACATGATGGGAAACAGTGACCTATGAATGGGGTCAACGTTGAAATTTTTTCAAAATTTTTTTGTATTCACCGATATTTTACATGGATAGAATGTTCACATGCCTTGACAATATGGGAGGGTTCCCAAACTCAAAGATCAATCACACACCAATTCTTAATATTCATCGTCTGTGTCATTCAAAACCAACACCATGCCAATTAGGCCCAGGATTTTGGTTGTGGATAGAAGAAAGTGCGTGATAGATGAGATTTTGTATTTAAATAATTATTTCGTACTAATATTATTTATGGAGCAAAAGACTACTTAGATGAGAGAAAAAAACAAAGACATTAAAAACTTGAAGCTTGTGTGATTAATCATGCATTGACATGGTTAGACGAGACGCATGCATTGATGGCATGGGAGGGTTTCTAGACTCAAACATGACTCACACAAACAATTCGGAAATCACCATTCAAGTTGGTGTGTGGAAAAGAAGCAGTGGTGCCATTAGAATTTTTGGTACCTAGTCTGCATGTAGCACCAATCACCAATATGCCAGAACAAGGCACAGTACAAGAAAGGATAAGTCAACTAATGGTGATGGAAGAAGATAGGATTCTAGCAGGATTTCACCAAGAAGTATAGAATGAAAGGGAAAAATCTTGGCATGACTGACATATTAGAAGGAAGAGTTTCAAGGAGGGAGACCTAGTCTTGCTGTATGACAGAAAATTTCTTCAGCACCCTGGAAAATTCAGAATGCATTGGTTGGGACCATATGAAGTGAAGACTATCACAGATGGGGGATTAGTACAGTTGAAAGATTTAGGAGGTACAAAACTCAGAGGAATTATCAATGGGAGTTGACTGAAACTATATAGGGACAGTTGACCTCCTAGTGCTTAGAAAGGTACCACGTAGTAAGAAAATATGTATATAGTTTATTATAGTAGAATTAAGGGAGAGAAAATGAGAAAAATAAATAGAAATAAGAAAAAGAAGAAAATCCATAAAAAGTAAAAAGGGGATAAAAATAAAAACAATTCAGCGCACATGGAGGGCCTTGATAGAATAGAACTGGGCAGATCGAACAGGGCATTGCAAGAAAACTAGGGTTTGAAAATGTGATGCGTAGAAGAGAAGCTAACTGGTAGAAAGGTACAGTGCACATGAAACACAACGAAAAGTGAAAAAGTGACAATTACCAATGCGACGCAGTTATCACTTCTCTATGCTGTGATAAAGTCAAAAAAAGGGGGGAAACCAACCCATTGTGTTAATTTCTAAGGAGAAGAATGTCTAGTCGAGTGGACAAGTGATAGAGTGTGGATTTCTGCTACCATATGTCGAGTTGAGAGCCTATAGTTTGGATTTCATCACCATGTCACCACCAAGGGTTGGAGCACCAAGCAGAATAGGAAGAAACACATGGAGTAGCACATGAGTACCAAAAACCAGAACCAGCAAGATGGACACAATGGTGGATGTTGACAAAATCCACACATCGAAGTATGAGAAGACCACATTCCATGTGGAAGAAGAGCAGGAACTCGCACAGGAGCCCGGGTAGCCAAAAGAGGACGTCGAACAAAAAGAATACGAAGCATCCAGGGGTAAAGGGACACAGTAAGAAGAATCATCCATGGGTTCAATGAAGCAAGGCCTAGAGCCAGAAGCAGAGCTCAAAACAGAGCAATAGTTTGTACTAGAGGTGTTGGTTGTGGNGGGGGGTACCCCCTCTGCGGGGTCCGCGGGCAAGCGGGCCCCCAGCGGGGGTTTGGGGGCAGCGTCCCCCGAAGCAAAAATTTCCTTGTAAAAGTATATTGTAATTTCATTGTAACTCTGGACCGTTCATTATAAGGTTGCAGATCTAACGGTAGAGATTATGTTAGGGTTTTTTTTCCCTAGAAGGCAACCCTCTTTTATGAGGGAAATGTATTACTGCTATGGATGATGGTGAATATTGTATTCTGAGAGAGGAGATTGTGAGAGAAAGAAGAGGAAGTTACAGAGGGTTTTGCTGTAGGTTGTATCCCTTCATTTGCTGGATAATAATAAAGGAAGGACCTGGCAATTTCTCTGGTGGACGTAGCCCACACTGGGTGAACCACGTAAATCTGTGTCTCTCT
>SNQJ01S0005893.1:63083-99749 GCA_010110895.2 Picea sitchensis | reverse complement strand
CCTCTCAGTTGTCTAACAGTTTCCTCTGTTTCCTTTTGCTCACAAAAAGTTTCCCACCAATCTTTGACATGGGGAATGGATTTGAGGAGCGCAAAAGTAATCTTTTCTCTATTCGAAAATTTATGAACAGAAAAATACCCTTCTAGTATATTCAACCACCTGTCTACAGCATCTGCATCTATATGACCTTTAAATATAGGAATATCAAAGTTTATTTGTACCTTGAAGGGGGCGGCGCTTCCATTCGAAGAAGATGCATCGTCTATTGGTAGTCGCCAAAGGATTTGCGCGAAACTATCCATCATCTCGTTCCTCTGTTGCATGAGGGATTCCTCAATCAACAGTTTGAAAGGATATCCTGTCCCATCATAATTTTTTTTCTCCTGCCATGGGAGGTCTCTTGGGCATGCGAGAGCTTCTGTCCTCAAGAGAAACAAGCTCAAGACCCAACTCTTTGTACTCCAACCTCATTGGGGACATGCATTAAGATGACAAGGAGCAAACCACTCTGATAACACTGATCCGGATTTTATGAGTAGAACAAAATTAATACATATTATTAATAGGTG
The DNA here is from genome assembly GCA_010110895.2 of Picea sitchensis. Taxonomy (NCBI): domain Eukaryota; kingdom Viridiplantae; phylum Streptophyta; class Pinopsida; order Pinales; family Pinaceae; genus Picea; species Picea sitchensis. Next base: position 99,180 of record SNQJ01S0005893.1, on the reverse strand, counting down.
CATAACACAAAATAATAGAGATACAGTAAAATTGGTTTTCTATTCAATAAAAAAATAAGCCAAAACTGTAAAATGCAGCGAAAACAAGCTTGTTGGAATGGTGGCGGCTTATCTCTGAGAAGAGATGTGACGACAATGCGCATTCGCCAGAACAAGATTACAATGAGGCTTTGAAGGCCTTTTTGCAATAATAAATAATTCCAAAAACCCTATACATCCAAAAACCTAACCCTAGGAGATGAAGCGCCAAAAGTCATGTGGGCCCCGTTTGGGTAAGTTAGTACATCAACTTCTCGGGGTCGTAACTTTTGCACACGATCTCTGTTTAGGGCATGTGATAGCCCGTTGGAAAGGTATCATAGAGGAGATTCATTTCGGGGGTTCAATCATACCTTTGGATAACATTAAGGAGATTGATACCGAAAAACCTTCATTTAGGCCCTTAAAATGGTCCCAGAAGTTAAAACTGCTAAAAATAGTAAATTGCCAAAATTGTCAAAAAACTGTTTTGAGCCAATTGGAAAAGGTGGGTGGCCACCGATATCCATCTGGATCATTATGTGATGGAATGATTTATATCCCCTTTTTTTTTAATGATTATATGTTAGAAAAATGCGTGAATGACTATCTAGATCTGCTATTTTACATGCATGAACAAGAATGACAAGGTATTCCATATAAGCTGAATGTTAAAGTAATAAATGAAGATAACAGAGGTGAATAGTATATCCCAACTCATTTCCTAGGCTACAAGCACCTGAGCATTGCAACCACCAATAGATCTATCTTGGGTGAGACTGCGCACTACACCCTATGTATTGTGTTGTCTTCTGGTTTACCAGGAGGGCCGATAGTTTTAAAGGGGTTTTGTTGGAAACCAAGTGGACCTGGACCAAGAATGATAGCAAGAGATAAGTCTAACCAACAGACACTTGATATCCTCAATTTCTAGCAAAGAGCGACGATATACTGGACCATTGGGTAGTGGTGCGTCAGGGGTTAGATCGGTGGGATGTTTGACCTGACAGTGCAGAGGTACCCCAGTAGGTGATGAGAAGATGTACTTGTATTCTTCCACGACCTTATCCACATGGTTTTTCTGCGTGGAGAGGTCAATCACGGAGGCCATGGATGTGGTTGCAACCTATCTCTCACTCTAAGAGTGAATCACGAAGAAGGAAAACTTCCTGATCTGAAAAATGACCTTCCTGCATTTCTTGGAAGAGATCAACGAAATAGAACTAGGTGGGACTACCTCGGGTATCCTGTACAATTTCCTATTCAAAGTAATAATAACATTGTGAGGCCTAGACTCATATATAGCATGACATTTCCATAAATAAGATTGGTCCAAAATAACATCACAAACTTCAAGGGGATAAACATCACACAATGCCTCATCTTTAAATGGCTTGATGTCATACGACATGCAACACTGTTGGCTGACACAAATATTGCTTCCTTAATGGAGCCATCCGATGGTGTAGGGATGCAGGTGTGGAATTGTTGGCAGGGATAGCCTCTTAATGACGTCTGCTGAAATGAGGTTCTTTTGACTACCGCTATCAATGATGAAGTACAGCGGAGTGCCTTTTACCAAAATCTATGAATGAAAGAGGTGCTCTCCTTCCTCTGGTTCATCAGGTTCACCGGGTTGGATCTTAGTGGTAGAAATAGTGGCACTGGGTTCTACGTCAATGATCTATCTCTCGTTTTCTGGTTCTGACTTAGATTCGAAACCAACATCTGATTCATAGGCTTTTACCTCAACCACCAATGACTTCTTTGAGCGGCAATCAACAGTGTTATGCCAAAGGCTCTTATGGAAGTTGCACCACTTCTTGGTATCTTTCATCATCTTCCCATTGTCCTTATTTTCTTATGGATTGGACTGGTTGTCTTGAGGTTTCCCATCTTTTCTCTGTCCTTTTTTCTATGGGTTGGGGCTTCCCTTTCCCTGCTTCTGCTGTGAGGGGTTTCCAGACCCAAACAATTGTGTCTTTTGTTTTAGCTTCTGCTCAATTTTGATGGCATATCGATAGGTCATGCCCAAGGATGAGATGTCCAAAAACTCCATTTATGTCTGAATGCATCTATGCATACCATCGCGATACTTGAGCACTAGATTTCACTCACAATATTTGATACCCAACTTGGTGCTCAAGGTATGGAACACATTAGTGAACTCTGGCACAGTTTGGTCTCTTTCCTATCGCAATGTGGTCCATCTTGTATAAAAGTCGGCATAACTTCCAACAGGGTAGTATTTTTCCTTAATAGCATCCCTGAAGGAACCCCAAGTGGGTGCAACTACAAATAATGGCAACCCTCTATTTCCTTTTCCTCACAGAAAGTCTCCCATGAATCTTTGACATGGGGGATGGCCCTAAGGAGCGCAAATGTAATATTTTCTCTATCGAAAACGTTGTGGATAGAAAAATACCCTTCTAGAATATTTAACCATTTATCTACAGCATCGACATCTATTTGACCTTCAAATATAGGAATATCAAATTTGATCTATACCTTGAAGGGGGTGGCGCCTCCGCTTGAGGTGAATGCGTCGCTTGTCAGCAGTCATCAAAGGATTTGGGAAAAGTTGTCCATCATCTCGTTCCTCTGTCGCTCAAGGGATTCTACAAGAAACATTTTGAAAGGATCTCATGTCTCGTCGTCTTTATTTTCACCCGCCATGGACGATTTCTTGGGAGTGCGAGAGCAGTTGTCCTCAAGAGAAAAAATCTCAAGACCCAACTCTCTATACCCTGACAACATAGGGGACATGCATTAAAAAATGACAAGGAGAAGACCACTTTGATACCACTGATCAAGATTTATGAGAAAAATGAAATGAAACCACAAATTTATGATATTAACATAGAGACACGGTGAACAATAATAGCGATACAGTAAAACTTGCCTTATATAAAATAAGAAATATGCTTAACACAAGCTTGCTAGAATGGTGGCAGCTTATCTCTCAGAAGAGATGTGAAGGCTACGCTCATTCGCAAGAAGATGCGTACAATGAGGCTCAGAAGGCCTTTTTACAATAAACATGAATGCCAAAACCCTAGACATCCAAAAACCTAACCCTAGGAGATGAAGCGCCAAAACTCATGTGGGTCCTGTTGGGGTAAGTTAGTACATTAACTTCTCAGTGTCGCAAATTTTGCATACGATCTTCGTTTAGGGTAGACGATAGCTCGTTGGAAAGATATTGACGTGGAGCTTAATTTAGTGGGCTCAATGAGATCCTTTGGCAATCATTGAGGTGCCTAATCGCAAAAAAACATCGTTTAGGCCCTCAAAATGGCCTCAGAAGTTCATGAACTGAAAATTTGCTAAAAATAGTAAGTTGTAAAAAAACATGTTTTGAGCCAGTTGGAAAAGGTTGGTGGCCACCAAGATCCTCCTGGATCAGTCAAGGGCTTAGAAATTTTTCCATAATGGTTTAAATATCTTGTGAGACCGAGGAAACCCTGAAGCCACTTTAAGGTCATGGGTCACAGCCAATCCTGCATAGCTTGTATCTTTTTTGGGTCCACTCTTACCCTGTCTCAACCCACAATGTGTTCCAAGTATTTTTGAAAAAAAAATTAGCTTCCCTGTAGCAAGAGAAGGACTTTGTCCACATGGAGAAGGTGGGCATCCTAAGTGCAGTTGTAAATGAGGATGTCATCAAAGAAAAATAGGACAAACTTCTGAAGGTAAGGTTTCTATATTTTATTCATGAGACTTTGGAACGTGGATGGGGCATTGAAAAGGCCAAAAGGCATGAACAAGAATTCATAATGAAATTCATGGGTTCTGAAAGAAGTCTTAGAAATATCTGCCTCCTTCATACAAATCTGGTGATAGCCTAAGCAAAGGTCTAAATTAGTGAAGAAACATGCACCTTGGAGTTCATCCAATAGATCATCAATGAAAAGAATGGGAAAATTATCCTTGATGGTTAGTTTATTCAGGGCACACAAATCTGGACACATGCGACAGGTACCTTCTTTCTTTAAGACCATCACTAGTGGGGACGAATATGGGTTGGTAATTGGGCGAATTACCCCTGCCTCCAATGATTCAAGATTAGTTGCAGGCTAGGAGGGACTTCAGGAGAGGCCTGATCGGTGACCTGGATGGCATTAAATTGAGAAATCACATCATGGTGTCCTTTCTTCAACAATTTTTCCATCCCATGAGAGATCATGATTTTAGGGTATCCATCTTGGAGGCCTCGAATGGTATAGGGGTGAGCCTCAAAGGGTGAAGATCATATAGTTAAATATTGGTAGTCCATTGTAATCATTCCCAGGGTGAAAATTCATTCCACACCCAATACAATATCATAGCCACCCATGGAAATAGAGAACATGTGATTTTTCAGATGATAATCACCAATTTGGAGTTTGACATTCTCACAATGCCCCCCACACTTCATGGTACCACCATTAGCTATGAGGATTTCAAAATTAGAAACTCGGCAGACAAAGAAATGGATATTCTCATAGAGCTTGCGGTGAATAAAATTATGGGTGCTACCATTATCAATCAACACCATGACTAGCCTATTTTTGATGTATCCCTTGATATTCAATGTCTATGGGGTTGAATTACCCGAGAGGGCATGAAGAGATATGATAGGTTCTATGGGTTCCACAAGGTTTGCAATTGAATCTTTGAGGTGGAAACTTGGTTGGGCATCCTCTTGGTTAGGAGCCTCATCTGATGGGATCTCTTTAGAGGAAGTGGAAGATGATGCATCAATTTGGAAGAACTTTTTTTCTTGACATTTAAGGATCGACGAATACTTGTCATCATAGTAATAGCAAAGTCCTTAGTTGTGATGTTCCACCATTTCTGTTGGAGATACCTTTTGGGATTTCAACGTTTGTGTCGTAGCTCAAGCATCCCCTGGGTGAGGACGATTGGGAACTGAAGTGTGCAGGGGTTGGACCTGAAGAATGGTCTTTGCTTCCTTGGGTAATTGGCACACCTGCAACCAAGTGAACAGATGATGCATGCAAACATGAGCCTCAATGGCATCATGTAAGCCATTGATAAAACATTCAAGATAAAACTCATATGATAATCCCTCGGTGCGAATGGCCAATTATTCAAATGCAATGATGAATTCGGTCATAGATCATGTTTTTTTTAGCTTGGTGAGTCAGCCCAAAAAATGGGATTCCCTATCAAAATAGTCATAAGACGCTTTGGTGAACATGGTCCAAGAGGGTAAGCCTGTATAGCATTTATTATGCCAATGCCACCATTTCCATCATTTTTTGTCCAAGTACAAAACCCCCACATGGAGTTTGGTATCATCATCCCTAATATCATGGAGGGAGAAGTAGTGATCCATTTGCGAAACCCATCCTATCGGGCTAGATCCATCAAATTTATGCATCTTAACTTTGGGCACCTTATTCCAGGAATTTGGAGGACCCTAATCAGAGTGGGATGAATGAGGATGCCCAGAATGGGAGGAGTGAAGATCCTCAAAGTGGGACTTAGAGTGCTTACCCTTGATGAGTTGGGCTAATGTGTTGAACTTGTCCTCGAGGGACTCCTGAAATTCTTGGTGGAGGGTGGTCATGTTCGCGTCCAGTGAAGTGACCCGAATGTCCAAATATTCCATGGTATGAGCATGGGTATGAGAAAGGAACATGGGGAAAACTTAGGGAGGGCGTACAACCTAGGATGAAGAGAGGAATCCAATGGGATAGTTCTCAAATAGGGGGCAAGAAAGGGGTCATGCCACAAAAATAGGGTTAAAAATGATAGGTACCACTACAATCAATATGAAGAGAGGAATATAATGGGATAGGTCTCAATTAAGGGTGTGGGAAAGGCCCAAATTCTTAAAAGGAAAAAATGTGTAGTAATTTCGTAATCAGAATGCAGGAGGTAAAATTGCACGACAATAGATCTTGTATGTTTTTTTTTTGTTTCCATCCCAAGGGTTAGGGTATTTAAGGTTTCTACAGACAAGGGGTTTCCCTGTGCTATAGCTCTCTGATATACATGTGGGGTACAACAATAGTACTCGGCCCAATATCTCAGGGCACCAACTAAGGAGGCTAGATTGTGCCCTTAGTCATACTACCTGACTACCCAAGTATGAGAGAGTATCTTCCTGAGTGTTGTTCTTGGTGGCACTATAGCAGTTAGGCGACCATTTGGTTTATCTACAGAGGGCTTTAGGATATCTAGGCCGATCCATATATAGGTGATGTTTGATGTGCTACCACTCGAAGGGGTACCAACAGGGGTTACAAGGGTGGCCAACAATGTGTGCTTAAATACCACTTGTAATTATTGCGTGTATGCTTCCCAGACTGCAGATTTATGCGTTGAATGACAGATCTTTGTAGATTTAAGATGTTGGAATAAATATCTACCTTGTAAAGTGCTATGATACCACTTGTAACGTACCAGATCTATTATAATAGCCAAAACAAAAATATGCAGAGAATAACAACGGAGCAACACAATAGATGAAACCACAGCACCAAAATAATACCTTTACTGATAGGAAACAATGTTCACTTGCCTCTTCGAGGGGGAAACCTCTAGAAGAGCAACGCTCTATTACAATAATTCTCAAGACAAGTTATCCAATACCTCCTACTCTTATTTATACTAATTTTATCTTCTAAGGAAACTTCGAGAGGAAGATCTTTCTAGAAGCGGAAGCTTCTATTAGGTCTTCTTACATTGACTTATTCTCCTTTATTTAATAGGCCTTATTAACTAATGTTGGCCTTTATTGCATAGAAAATATATCATACTAACTAATGAACCATGAAGAGGGATTAGGATCAGATCCTAATAGGGCTTGGGCAGGAGACGACAACCCAGATGCTCAGCAAGACAACACCAATAGGTGGCTTGATGGCTCAGACTAGTGGTATCCTAGGTGTTAATTGGAGGAAAATGTTGGAATGTTGACGAGGTGATCGAGATGGAGACAGGACCTGAGCTAGTGACAACAACCCAAAATTTTGATGAGACCCTGAGGACAGTTGACTACTCGACCAATAAAAATGGCATGCGAGTTACCTATGGGAGAAATACACTAAGAAGTAGGAGCAGAAAGACATCAGAGGGAGATGAGACCTGTGCAGACACGTCTTCAGTGGAAACCAAATGCCATTAAAATCAGAAGTATGCGATTTAGTGAGAGTACGCAATGCTCGGGAGAAGGAGAGGGGAAAAATCTATAAACTAGTATGGTGAGTACACTACATGATGATGACGATGGGAAACGATTTATCAAATTGATGTTTTGGTTGATAGGGTCAATGATGTATAATCTATCATATGTGGGATGGCTCAGTCGGAGACTCATTCCAACAATTCATGAGAAGCGTAGTTGCGCGAGTGAGTAAGAAGACCAAGGAAAGTATTGTTCTCTTTCTTCTTAGGGCTCTGAACCTTGGGAGGCACCCAAGAAACAAACAATAATGAAATTTGTGAGAGTGGTTAAGAGAGTCCGAAGAGTGTGGAGAGGTCAAGCAGCTAGGTTCAGGCAGAAGAGGCAAGCGAAGGATGAGGAAAGAATGCGAGGAAAAGAAAAGAACATTGAGGGATGCAGGATGTCTAGGTGAGGGGAGAAAAGCGACAGTTAGTAGGGGAAGAAAGCAGAGGCTTCCTCCTCCCAAGGGCCCGTGAAAAAAACCAGGTTGGCTAGAGTGGCATGGATGGTGGGCTCCAAGTTCAAATACCTCTACTAGGATGCAGAGAAGAAGGTAGCAATGGAGATTGAGGATGTTGTGATAATGTAGAGGCATAATACCACAAAGGAGTTAATTGTGGAAGAGGTAAAGGAATGGGTAGATGACCCATATTACACCAGGACTCGAGAGACCAAATATTTAAAATTGGTTGAAACTTACTAGATTTTCAATGAAATGGTGGCTCAAGCTTTAAAGAAAACTAGGAAAGAAAAAGAGGATACCCTACATGTTGTCAAAATTTTAGAAGGGAAGTTTGAACTTTTCTGCAAGTCCCAATATGGTATTAAATTCAGGGTGACACCAGAAGTTCAAAACCATGATCAATCAGAGGTTGGGCCAATGAACCAAAGCTCCCTTGGCTCCAAGGACCAACCTATCCAAATTGAATATGATGAAGACGTTCGAGACACAGGAGTAGACACCAAGTTGGAGCCATCCCAAGTTGACAATAAGGGAACTCGGGTTTGAAACATTATATGTTTTAAATTCAGTAGATATTATCAGGTTTACATACGGAATATAAAAGTTCAGAAGTTAGACAAAAGATATACTCTAGTGGATTTTATCTCTAGACTACAATGTCTCTTATTGGAGAAAAGACTCAAAACTGATATGTTGAAACTTGGTTGATTTCTCTAAAGGATGGACATTGGTTTCAGTTTTGGAACCCCCCCCTCCCCCCACTCCCTAGATGACTATAACTTTGTGTTGTATATAAATAGAAATACATATATGGTTTTAGCTTAAAAGAAATAATACATATTTTAAAGGAAAAACACTAATTTCCATTTAAAAGGCAAATGAAATGTCATTACCATTTTTGTGTTAGGTTTGTGTCATTAATTTTAATTTTTTACTCTTTTTTTTCAAAAAATAAGTTTTCACAATACTAAGAAGAAATATATTTCAAAATTCGAGAGAATGGATCTCATGATCTTTTTAATCATGACACCCTCAACAAGAGAATGGATCTCATGACCTCCTTAATCATTAAAAGAATGGATCTCATGACCTCCTTAATCATTACACCTTAATGGAAAAGTTAAACGAGTCACGATAACACTTAAGGATTCTATTTACTCAAGGGAACACTTTTATTTAAAAGTGTTTAATCGTATTTGAAAAGGCATGCATTTTAGCATTGTTATGTATGAAAATGGTTGGTGTTTGAAAAAAGTATATGTGAAAAGGTATGCATTTTGGCATTTTTATGTATGAAAATGGATGTTGCTTGAAAAAAATGTGTATTTGAAAAGGCTTGTATTTTGGCATGTTTATGTATGAAAATGGATGTTGTTTCATAGTTTTTACCTCATCAATATGGTTTTTTCACTTTGTAAAGGCATATATCAATATTTTATTCTGACTTTTGAGGGCAGATTCTACTCAGGCTCACAATTGAAGCAAATTTTGTTGATCAACATAGTAAAGACTGCCTCTCTTAGGCCATACTTCTCACATGCTCGGAGTTTTTCCTTCTGTCAGTAAGCTTTAGTTGACAAGAGTGGACTTTGAAGCCCTAGTAATAAATATCAATTCAGTATTGAATATTTTGTATGATATCATAATTAATATTTTATCTTTTTTATCAGTTTTATTTTTTATTAATACATTAGTTTTTATTACATATATTAAAAGTTTATTTTTAGTTTTGTTTTTTTTATTTGAAAGATTTAGAGTTAAAATAGATTTAGCAATTTACCAATTCATTATTGACTACTTTGTATGATATCATAATTAATATTTTAGATTTTTTTTATCTTTATTTTCTATTAATACAATAATTTTTATTACATATATTTAAAGTTTATTTTTAGTTTTGTTTTTGTACTTGAAAGATTTAGAGTTAAAATAGATTTAGCAATTTACCAATTCATTATTAACTATTTTATATGATATCATAATTAATATTTTAGATATTTTTATTAGTTTTATTTTCTATTAATACATTAATTTTTATTACATATATTAAAAATTTATTTTGAGTTTTCTATAAAATATTATATTTTGCTTACATATGTTGGGATATTGGCTATAGAATGCATTGCTCATCTCTCAATGCAATTAGCATATTATTATAGTTATTACAATATTATTAATAAAAATTATTATGAGTTTTTAATTATTTTTTTATCACAATGTGGTTGCACTGAGTATATTTGAGGGTGTCGAATCCTTTTTTTCATCAAAAACAACAATTTCATCAAATCAAAATTGTGATTTTGGCAAAGAGTGTCTAGTCAGATTTTGGTGATTGAAAACCAAAAAATGTGGAAAACATAAAAAGTTTGCACTTCCCCTCATTTGGAGGATGGTACCTCTCAAGGTAAACCCTAAAATATTGAGGACATAAGGTGTTAGTGACTTAACCTCCCTAACCCCTCACATAGGTAAAATAATATATTTTCAATGTAATAAAGGCTGACATTAGTTTATAAGGCATATTTAATAAATGAGAAGAAGTCAATGTAAGAAGACCTAATAGAAGCTTCTGCTTCTAGAAAGATCTCCTGCTAGAAGGTTCTTTAGAAGATAGAATTAGCATAAATAAGAGTAGTAGGCATGAGAATTTGTGTCTTGAGAATTATTGTAATAGAGCTCTGTGTTGCTAGAGGTTGCCCCCTCGAAGAGGCAAGTGAACATTTTTTTCTTGATTAAACGTATCATTTTATGTTTCTCTTCTCAATATTTTGTTGTTGATCCAGGTGGATATCGGTTTCCACCCACCTATTCCAACTGGATCAAAACAATTTGTTGGCAATTTACTATTTTTAGCAGTTTTTCAAGTCCTGAACTTCTGGGTCCATTTTGAGGTCCTAACCAAATATTTTTTGCGATCATACACCTCAATGATATCCAAAGGATTTCATTGAGCCCCCAAAATGAAGCTCCTCATCAATACCTTTCCAATGAGCTATCGTTCGCCCCAAGAAAATATTGTATGCGAAAGTTACGCCCCTGGGAAGTTGATACACCAAACTACCCAAAACGAGGTCCACAAACTTTTGGCTTTTCATCTTCCGTAGTTAGGGTTTTGGATTTTCCTCATGTTAAAAAGGCCTTTCAAGCCTCATTGTAACAATAATCTTCTTGCAAATGAGCATAGCCATCACATCTCTTCTCAGAGATAAGTTGCCACCATTCTAGAGAGTTTTCACTCTGTATTTCTACAATTTTGTACATTTCGCTCATTAATAGAAATTGTGTATTACTGTATCTCTGTGTTTATGTTTATGTCTCTGATAAATATCTGTTATATTATTGGATATCTGATATATATTTGTACATTTCTTTATTATATCTCCGCTCTCATTTCGTGCCGAAAATTATTTGGATCACTAGTATTAGAGCATATTTCTCTTGACCGTTTTTCAGTGCATGTCTCTGACGAGGTCCAATTATAGCAAGTTGGGTATCGAACTGTCTCTCTTGAGGAAAATCTCTCTCACATGCCCAAGAAACTCTCCATGGCGGAAGAAAAGAAAAACGATGGAGTAGAAAATTCTATCAATCTCTTTCTTGAGAAAGCTCTCACGCGACAGAGGGACGAAATGATGGAGAATTTTTCCCACCTCCTTCAATGTTTGTCAATAATAGCATGCACATCTTCATCAAGCGGCCAATTTGGAAGCACCTCTCCTTTCAAGGTAGAAGTCAATTTTGATATTCTCGTATTTGAAGGTTGGATAGATGTGTATGCCCTAGAAAAATGGTTAAATCTGCTAGAAGTTTACTTATATGTTCACAATTTTTTTGACAAGGAAAAGATCACCTTCGCACTCCTTAAGTCTCTCCCCTATGTAAAACATTGGTGGGAAACTTACTGGGAGAAAAGTTCCACAAAGGAGTCTAGAATATATGGGACTGATCCCACTTGGGATTTTTTCTAGAAGCGGTCAAGGAAAAATATTACCTTGTTGGTAACTATGAAGACCAGTGCATGAGATGGACCACACTGCAGCAAGAGAGGGGCCAAATAGTGTCGGAGTTCACAAATACTTTCCATACCTTGTGCATTGAGCTGGGTATCAAATACTTCGAGCTACATCTGGTTCTGAAATACCGCGGGGGTCTGCATAGGTACATCCAACAAACCAAAATGGATTTCCTAGACATCTCATCACTGGGACCTACCTATCAATATGATGTCAAAATCGAACGAAAATTTAGGCACCAGATCAAATGGGAGTTCGGGTTTTTCAAATGCACAACAACCAAACTAAGATAAAGACGACCTTAAAAAACAACATCCTCAAAAGTAGTCCAAGCCACAAGAAAAGAAGGGTCACGGGAAGATGAAAAGGACACTGGAAAGTGGTGTGATTTCCACAAAATACCCTAGCACAAAAATGATGAATGTTTCTCAAAAAAATCATTGGTGGCCGAGATCAAAGAAAAGGAGTTGAACCACAATTCAGAATCCGATTCATAAAATAATTGGAGAAGACAGATCATCGATGCAGACCCCACTGTTATTGTCGCGACCGCAACAATTCAACCAAAAGAACCAATAGATCCTAAAGAGGGGGAATACCTCTTCCATTCACAGATGTGGGTGAACAGGACCCCGTTGCATTTCATTGTTGATAGATGAAGCCAGAAGAATCCCATCTCAAAAAAGGTCATCAAACAGTTGGGATTGTCGACAACACCACACCCGCAACCATACAACATCGGGTGGCTTCGCTAGGGACAAGATCTTTGTGTCATCCAGCAGTGTCGATTGTCATATGACATCCAGCCCTTCAAGGATGAGGTATTGTGTGATGTTGCCCCGTTGGATGTCTATGATGTTCTTTTGGGCCAGCCATATATGTGGAAGCACCATGCTATTTATGAGTCTCGACCCCGTAGTGTCATTGTTACTCTGGGGGGTCATCTCTACAGGATACCAGAGGTAGTTCTGACTTTTGTCCCACCAAAACAATGCCTCAAGGTAATCTCTGATACTGCAAAATTCAACCTCTTTAGAATCTATTCAAAAGGTGAACAGAAATACACTACAACCAATGTAGCCTTGGCCAAAGACCTTTATTTCCAATGGAAGCAGATTGCAGAAGCGACAAAAGATATTGTTTTTTCACCTACAATAGTACACACACACTTCTTAGTCAAGCCAAGATAAAACAGGTTGGTTGAACAGATTCAACCCCGCCAGAAATAGGTTCGTAACAACCTTCAACAAACTAAGTAGCGCAACTTCTCCAGCAAGGCAAGCAACTCACCAAGAGTCAGATTCAACAAAAACTTTCGCCTCTCCCCTAGGAACTCAACACAATGGATACCATTGCTTCCTAAGGAGGTAGGATTGATCCATGTGGATATCGGTGGCCACCCACCTATTCCAACTGGCTCAAAACAGTTTGTTGGCAATTTACTATTTTTAGCAGTTTTATAGGACATGAACTTCTAGGGGCATTTTGAGGGCCTAAATGAAGATTTTCACACTTAGGCACCTCAATGATATCTAAAGTCTCTCATTGATCCCCCAAAATAAATTTCTTTGTCAATATGTTTCCAGCAAGCTATTGTGCACCCCAAACAGAGATTGTATGCCAAAGTTACGCCCCCGGGAAGTTGATACACCAAACTACCCAAAACGGGATCCACAAAACTATTGGATTTTCATCTTCCAGGGTTAGGATTTTGGATTTTCTTTATGTTAAAAAATTCTTTGGAGCCTCATTGTAACAATAATCTTCTTGTGAATGAGCATAGCCGTCACATCTCTTCTAAGAGATAAGTTGTCAGTCACCATTCTAGCAAGTCTTTCACTCTGTATTTCTACAGTTTTGTACATTTCGCTCATTAATAGAAATTGTGTATTATTGTATCTCTATGTTTATGGTTATATATATGATAAATCTTTGTTATATTGTTGGATATATGATATATCTCTGTACATTTGTTTATTATATCTCCGCTCTCATTTCGTGATGAAAATAATCTAGATCAGTTGTTCAATTGATATCTACTGAATATTCTTGTTTTTTCATATTATATTACATATGATACCTTACAAGTGATATCATAGCACTTTCCTTGGCAAGAATTGTGGATTATTTTTTTGCATGGTAGAGACGTGTTTTGACGTCTTAAAACTACAAATACTCGTCATTCGACGCATAAATATGTGGACGGGGAAGCATACATGCAAGAACTACAAGTGGTTCTTAAGCGCACATTGTTGGCCACCCTTGTAACCCCTATTGGTACCCCTTCGAGTGGTAGTGCATCAGAAAGAACATGTATACGGATTGGCCTAGATCTCATGAATCCCTCCATAAATAAATCAATTGATCACTTGATTGTTATAGTGCCACCAAGAACATCACTCGGGAAGATACTCTCTAGTACCTAGGTAATCAAGTAGTACAGCTAAGAGTATAGTCTAGCATCCTTAGTTGGTGCCCTAATATATTGGGTTGAGTACTATTATTCGACCCCACACGTATATCAGAGAGCTATAGCACAGGGAAAACCCTTGTTTGTAGAAACCCTCAACACCCTAACCCTTGGGACGAAAATAGAACAAAAAAGGAACAAACAAGATCTAGCGTTGTGCAACCTTGCCTCCTGCATTTAGGTTGCGAAATTACTACACATTTCTTCATGTTAAGAATCTGAGCATTCTATAACTGCAATATTATTCAGATCGAACTATAACTCCGCAAGAGTGAAAAAAAAGAGTGTATAACGGTCCCGTTGGCACCCTTATTTGGGACCTATCCCATTGGATTCCCCTTTTCTCCCTGATCATTTTCATACCTATCACCTGTCACCATTTTTATTTGTGGTCCCACCCACCCTTTGCGACACCCTTACACATATCCCTTTGGATTCCTCTCTTTTCCCTATCTATCATGATACCCTTCACCTATAATCTTTTTAGTGAGAACCCACCTTCCTGTTTTTTCCTCTGCCCAAATGACCAACACCCACACCCAAGAACTCAATACCTTGATTGTTGGCTGATCCAAATGGATCCAAAAAGGCCAAAAAATCAAATTTCTTGGATTCAGATGGAACCAATGACATCACATAGTGCTCGTCGCGCTGATTTCGGTGGTATATTTGGTTTTGAAAATGGAGTTTGTATGTGAAAGTTATCGGGTTCTGAAGTTTTGCATAAATAGGTAAAAATTCAACTTGTCAAAGGGTGACGTGGAAGCTTATGATCTTGACACGTGGTAGTGATAGGTAGTGGCATGGCAGTGGTATATGGTGACACATGGAAGTGTTGGAATGCAACATGTGGAAGTGGGTGCTGACTATACAATCGAGTGGCAAGTCTATTGGACAAGTGACTAGTCTATATGGGCCACTCACAGGGTGACACGTGGCCCAATCCAGTGGCACCACGTGGCACCCTGTAACACCCTGTTTACCCCAATTTGTAATTAATCATAAAATAGGAATTACCATGCTAAGGCATGAAGGACAATGTAAATGTATTATTGATTGAGTTGCCAATAACTCACTGTGGGGGTGAAGCCTTGAAAGTACTGGCCATGATATCACTACAGGAGAGAAAGCAGTTAATAAAGAAAAGGACCGGTGGTTGAATTACCAACTACCCCCATGAATGGGAGCATGGTCTAGCTGCAGGAAGTCAGCCCAAAGTATTGCAGGGTCTGACAAACCAGGGGACCCAATCTTCCTTCTAACAGAAGGAAGGTGACAGTTATACACAGTGGGGAGAGCGTAAGCTCGTGAGGCAAATGCGTGGAGCTCTCCAATGAATCATGAACTTAAGGCCGTGAGCTTGATGCCAATGAGCATCCAAGAAACCTCACTGATGCCATAACCAAGAGAGAAAGATCTGAGTTACAGAGAACAGGACCCGAACAGAAGTTGAAACAAAGAGAGAATCTTTGAGAACTGTGAGACCTCCTTGGTGATATCATGGCTTGGCATGGGGGTGGCTAGAGTGCTAATATTGAATGCCTCTGAGCCTATGGTCGGGTGGAAGGACGAACACCCACAGTCAGTTGTTTGGCAGCGACCTGTAATAGATAAGCGATCTCCTACCCTGTGTAATTTAGTTGTAATTGTGTAGGAATTGGTTATACTGTGTATATTTTAGGAATCATGCATGATTTATTAATGGATGTACAATATCCCTTTATATATTAGTTGGTTTTATAATTAGGCCAGTAAGAAATTATATGGTTAGGATATGTTTTATACTCGTAAATAGTTATGTCCTGTTGTGGAAAAAGTGAGATTCACGAACTGTGTGCTCGTCGACTGTGGATATAATTTCATGTACGCATGCCAACCTTCCTAGTCATTTAGAGTCACTTGGAGGATGAATTTTGTTAAGCTCAGGAGAGGTAGTGTATTTATGCACAAGCTCCCTACGAGGCAAGTAGATACCAAGACCCACTCAAGTTCTAGACTTGATGAATGAGCGTAAGGGGTGCATGGAAGACTCTTCTATGAGTCAAGCCCAGGAGAAAGAGCGCAAAGCTCTTAATTCCTTCATAGCTGAGAAATCTCAGGAGGGACAACACTTTTCGTAAGTGCTGGTGAGACCCAATGGTCAGCTTGCAGTAGAAGATCGAAGGCTGAGACTTTCAAAGCGTCGAAAATCTTCTGAGACTGAGAAGAAGGCCAAATCTCAGGAGGAAGAGCAACAATAGCCCTTAGATCAGCTGCAGAGTGTGGATTTTGGGTCGTTGAATCCTATGCCCAAGCACACAGGATAGCGCACAATAGAAGAGGATATGGACATCGAGAAAATGAGGGTGAAGACTCAGATAAAGACAGAGGGAAAATATCTGATCTAGATCGTCAGATCTAGCATCGAGGACCGATAACCGTCAGATCCGAGAGAAGGTGCGCGAGGTTAACCCTCATATGAGTAAGAGAGAGAGACATGTTAGAGTCCTGAGAATAGATCTGGACCATCCATTTGTGAAAGACACGTGGCGAAGATCTGAAAGCCACCGGGGTTCATACTTCGGGAAAGAAGAGGTGAAAAAAGCACGATGACTCGTGACTGCCGAAAGGCGAAATCATGCCAGCCGTGGGATCTGAGGTGACAAGTTTCAAATATCTAACCCATCAGAGATTGGGCACTGGGAGAACGAGAGTGAAGACTCTCCCAGATTCGCAAAAGGAGGAATCCTGAAAGGATATGGATCGTCCATTTGTAGAGGACGCGTGGTAGAGATCCAGAAGCTACCGGGGTTTTGGTCATTGAAGAAATAGGAGTGAATACCCCGCAAGAATCCCGAAAGGTAGAATGTCAGGATTTGATGCGGGTCGTTGATCAAGTTGAAGATCTGGACCATTGAGCGTCTAGGAGAAGTGTCGGGGTTTCGGGAACCAGGAAATCAGGGGACAGAGACCTTTTGACTTGCAAGTCGTAAAGTCCTGAAATACACTGTGAATTAGCCCTAGGTCATAGGAGTAAGGTCGTATGGTAAAAAGCAAAGGGAGGTGCTAGCCGCCAGCTAGGAACTAACACATGGACCGACATTTCAGAACTCGGAAGTTCAAGGGAGAAGAGTTGTGAGACATGGAGTCCCAACTCGTGAAATTGTGAGACGATCGACACCGTCAGTCGAGGAGGATGTAAGACTGTTGATCTGGGAACCATACTCTATGTTTCGGGTTGTGGGGATTGAAGGAACAAAGGTTCCTTGTAACAGGAATCCTGAAAGCAGAGTTCCAGTAGCGCCATTTGGTGTTAGCGCATGGTCATGAAGGTGGTCGCATGGAGTAAGCAAAAAGGGGAGCCAAAGAGCTCGTTAACCCCATTTCGGGTTTCAAAGTTTCAAAGGACAAGGAGTCGGGGAGAGCTCGCATAAAGGAATCCCAAAACGCGAAAGATGGAAGCACCTTTTTGTAAGGCCTGTGGTCATAACCATTGATCACATGGAGAAGGTTAAAGGGAGGAGCTTACCACCCGTTATCCCTTTTCAGATTTTCGAGATTCAGAGGAACGAGGCGCTTGACCTTCGGATCCCTAGTACCACGAAATGTGACGCGCCTTTTGATTAAATTCTGTGGTCAGGAGTAGTGGTCATGTGAAGAAGGGATCTCACACTTGGTGCTTAGTCACGCAGGAGGAGTTCTATTAGGGGACCTGTGGATTTGTTCGTGAGATTCTGATAGGGAATCGAAGAGCTGCATCAGCTCGGGAACTTTGAAGGTCCATTGACCAGGATTAGAGACCATGGATGAAGGATTCGACTAACTAAGAAAGAGAATTTTGATTTTTTTATTCTATGCCCAGTAGTGGGTGTGTGACAAAATGGTATGAGAGCATGGTTACAACACTTGGCCTGTTTGGGCTCATGTACGAGTTGTGTAAGGAGATTTTGTTATCTGTATTTAATCCTTGGGGAGAAGGACTACAAATTGAACTGGTGATTTTGGGAATTCTTGTTGAATTTCAGAAGAGGAATAGTATCCATTAGATTGGGATCAATGAGATTCATTTATCTAGAGCTTCGAGGTTTCGTCTATTGGAAAAATAGAAGTGAAGACTTTCCCAAAGTCTCGAAAGGTAAATCACCGATTTAATCAGGATTGTTGATTGGTAGAGAGATCTGGACCGTGGGATCCAAGTTGTCAGACCCTCGTGGACTAGAATTTTGGGGAAATAGTGGAGTGTTGTCCGTGAAATTCGCCAAAACATGGGATCTTGATGCGTGTCTAGGCGTTTACCCCAGGTTTTGAACAAAGGGTCATGTGGATAAAAGAGCCGAGAAAATCTTAACCTCGGTCTTTCAGGTTTTTCAGATTTCGGGGATCGAGGGACCAAAGTTCCTTGCAACAGGAAACCTGAAATTGCGAAATGCAAAGCGAATTTTTGTTTGCATCGTGGTCACTGCCAGTGGTCACGTGAGGAGAATCCATGAGCTAGTATGATGAATTCTTAGATGTGTTTAATTATACTTGAGTGCATGAGTTTAATGCACTGTGAAGATTCATAATGGGCAGCCTAATATTCATACTAGTAAGGTATGAATGATATGAAACGTGCAAGTAATGCACTTGTATGATGTAAGAGTATAAGTATACTAGAGGCCCAATATGATTGCCCTGAAGAGTGAAACGTGAGGCAAGCATTACACTTGCCAAGATTGAATGAATACCATGGATGCATGGTTGACTCCGTTCTGAAGAGTCGTGAAGGTTCTGTCTTGAATGATGGCTTAAGGGGGATGTGCTCCATCTCACCATGAAAAGCCAATCTACATAAATGAAAGAGTAACCGAGCAAGGATGCTCTGTTGTCATGATAAGAGGCAAATGTTTATGCCTTTGAGGATCACATGAGAATGATTGTAAACAATCATGAGTTGACTGATTTTAAAAATACAGATGTATGTAGGCTATGAAATACACCTTTGGAAACTTCTTATTAACAAGTTGAATCTAATTCAAACTTCAGACCATCACATATAGTGATGGATATGCAACAAGGAAGTTGCATGCCAAAGGAGTTCCTGGTGGAGGAACTGTATAAGGACTCTGTCAGAAGAACAGAGTCACAACCCTAATAATTTTTTAAGGTTGGACAATGGGCTACAAGGCCTATCTATACATAAGAATCTTGGATTACATTTTGAAAGAATCATGTAATGAATAAGAAGACTAATGAATGAATATTGACCAATTCTGATAATCGAATGGTAGTGGGCAGGATGCACATGTTCATGATCCATTATGAACAAAAGTCTATTGTTAAAGCATGTTGCTATATTCCAAAAAATGTTAGGGAGAGACCTAACCAAGATTGCTCAGGAAAAAGAGCAGGAAGACCACAGTAAGAAGTAGATTGCACAACTAAAAGGAGGAACACTTTCCTCACCCTAAGAACCCTAAATTGTTTAACAGAGCCATAGGATTAAAAGAACAGTCGTGGAAACTGGTATAGTTGCTAAAGGGAAAGTAAACCCCCTGAGTATGATTAAATAAATAAATGAGTACGTTTAACTACTTAAGCTTGGTTGAGGCCATCATTAAGAAAAGGCAGTGATGCCTTAGAGATAACTCGACTGGGCTGAAAAATCCCATGTGGTGTAGGAAGAGTTGGAAGAAGGGGAGAGTCCTCAACTCCTTCCTCCCTGAGTATTATGTTTTCTCTTGGATGAGAAAGTTGGTACTCCAATAAAAGTGAAAAGGTCTTGACACCATAAGTAATAAGGATTGTATTGACGAAGATACAATCGAAATTTGTTTGTGTTGTACTTGTGGAGACATTGGAAGATGTTTATGAATTTGAATGTTATGATACATGAATTTGGTTTAATATTACGACTAATGTAATTGTGTCTATGATGATGCATGTTGTATATAGAAATGAATTGGAGCTATTGAGGAAGACAGTTGTCAATGATGGGAAACCTCAAACAGAGAATGACCAGGAGAAGGTTGTGGGTGAAAGATTGTTGACAGGATTGTAAAAGTCCCCATAAAGCACTGTTGATGAGGTAAAAAAATCAAAAAGAGGGTGTTAGCAGCCAAGAAATGGTATAAAGATATTTGTGCCTATTTGGCACGAGGTATGAAGGGATTTGGGAAGAACCCCTTCTGAAATATTTCATTGTCTTAGTGTTATGCATAAACTTGAAAGGTAGTTGTATGCCTTGGACACCCAAGTAAGGTATGACTCAGGACGAAGAACCTGAATGATGCAGGTATGAACCTCTGGTAGTAAACATTGTTTGTAACCCTTGAAAGAATTCATGAATTGATATGTCATAAATGCATTGACAATCAAGGAGTCCATAAAGGCATTCATGTGCAATTTTTTAGTTCATGTGTATTGATTTGGGATTGTAATCAACCTATAGCAGGCCATATGGACCTACTGTAAGAATGAAAGAAAACGAATAAACCATATGAGGAAGAGGTTGGTTAAATTCCAACACACCATGGCCAAGAACCTGTCATAAAAGTGTGACAAACTTGAAATCAATGCAATGATGCATTGGGTATGAATGTGGCCATGAATGTTGGTGCATTGATTAAAAAAATCAATTGATATCCAAATCACATTTTGAAAATTTGGTAGGCTGAAATGATGCATAGGTAAGGGATGATGTATCCTTTCGCTTTGTATCCTTGAATAGATGAAATGAGTTGGACTGTAAGTATACTTGATTTTCGAAAAAGGTAATGTGCACGAAAACTAACAATTGTTTGGTTGTGTAAAGAATGAACTGCAGGGAGGAAAGGGTCTTGGACATGGTAGTGTGGTAAGTCCATAAGGAAGACCGATTGCTTGCTGAGCCAAACTGTAAGGAATGGTATTTCCTTCTGAGAAAGTGAATTTGATTGTTAGTATGCACAATTTTGAAATTGTTGTGATGAAATTGAAAAGGTGCAATAAAAATGTATGTGCATGAGAACTAACAATTTGATTAGCTGAGGAATGATTGCAGGAAGAAAGAGTCTTGGATATGGCAATGTTGTAAGCCCATAAGGAAGACTGATTTCCTGCTGAGATAAAATGTTATAGGAAGGAAAACCCCATAATTATGAATATGGTTCCTCTGCGAAACAAATATGAAAACAAATTGTGGAATGGGAAATTTGTAGGTGACAGATTTGCAATGAAATTATGAATTTAAAATTTATAATGATGTCTCATGAATCTTGTATACCTGTGATATAGGTGAGAAGAAAAGATATGTCTAGAAAGGATAGATGAAGGTTGTCACAGCTGAAAATGATGAACATGGATATTGTTGAGCCATGAGAACCCTGTGATAAGTCATAATCATTGGAAATACATTGTGTTGAGGTAACACAAGCCGGAGGGACGCCTTGGCAGAGAAATTCTGAGGGATGCCTCGACTGTGAGACTCGATAGAGTCTCCGAAATTCTTCCTCTACAAGAAAACCTTCGCAGGGAAAGATGGATCACCCGAGGGACTGTATAGCAATGAAGGGGATGCCTGAGCCTGGGCCTGGAGGGTTAGTGACCACAAGGAAGAGGAGACCTTAATAGTTCTTGTAAACTATTGGTATCATGCACACGGTGGGTAGTTCTTCGTGTGCGTGAGAACCTTGGCAAAGCAAGATGGATTGCTCGAGGGACTGTATAATAGTGAAGGGGATGCATGAGCCTGGGCCTGGAGGGTGAGTGACCGCAAGGAAGATGGAGCCATGGTAGCTCTTGTGAGCTATCGAATTGGAATCATGCACCCAATGGGTATGTCAAGGGAAGCGACAAGCCTAGATAATGAAACAGGCATGTGGATACAGATCCACAAACTGCACAGATAAGTATAGTGCTAGATTATGAAATTTTCCTTTTAAAATTTGAACAACAGTAAGATGTTTTTGCACAAAATTGTGACTAATGTGCTAGTTGTACAAGAATTATTGAAGGCAGGTGACGAAGACTAAGATCCTGAAAGAGGACCTGACCGAGGACGAAGGTTAAGACTTCTGAAGTGGTTGAATGAGAAAGGAATGACATGTGTTTTTTTTTAGCAGGAACACCAAGGAGGATGTTCCTTTAAGGGGGAGGGAATTTTAACACCATGTTTCCCCCAATTTGTAATTAATCATAAAATAGGAATTACCATGCTAAGGCATGAAGGACAATGTAAATGTATTATTGATTGAGTTGCCAATAACTGACTATGGGGGTGAAGCCTTGAAAGTACTTGCCATGATATCACTAGAGGAGAGAAAGTAGTTAATAAATAAAAGGACTGGTGGTTGAATTACCAACTACCCCCATGAATGGGAGCATGGTCTAGCTACAGGAAGTCAACCCAAAGTACCACAGGGTCTGACAGACCAAGGGACCCGAGATTCCTTCTAATAGAAGGAAGGTGAAAGTTATGCACAGGGGGGGGAGCGTAAGCTCATAAGGCAGATGCGTGGAGCTCTCCAGTGAATCATGAACTAAAGGCCCATGAGCTTGATGCCGAGGAGCATCCGAGAAACCTCGCTGAGGCCATAACCGAGAGAGAAATCTCCAAGTTACAAAGAACGGGACCCGAATAGAAGTTGAAACAGAGAGAGAATCCTTGAGAACTGTGAGACCTCCCTGGTGATATCATGGCTTGGCATGGGGGCGGCTAGTGTGCTAATATTGAATGCCTCTAAGCCTATGGTTGGGTGGAAGGACGAACACCCACAGTCAGTTGGTTGGCGGCGACCTGTAATAGATAAGCGATCTCCTGCCCTGTGTAATTTAAGTTGTAATTGTGTAGGAATTGGTTATACTGTGTATGTTTCAGGAATCATGCATGATTTCTTAATGGATGTACAGTATCCCTTTATATACTAGTTGGTTGTATAATTAGGCTAGTAAGAAATTATATGGTTAGGATATGTTTTATACTCGTAAATACTTGTGTCCTATTGTGGAAAAAGCGAGAGTCATGAACTATGTGCTCGTCGACCGTGGACATAATTTCATGTATGCATGCTAACCTTCCTAGTCGTTTAGAGTCACTTGGAGGATGAATTTTGTTAAGCTCAGGAGAGGTAGTGTAGTTATGCACAAGCTCCCTGCGAAGCAAGCAGAGACCGAGACCCACTCAAGTTATAGACTTGACGAATGAGTGCAAGGGGTGCATGGAAGACTCTTCTACGAGTCAAGCCCAGGAGAAAGAGTGCAAAGCTCTTAATTCCTTCATAGCTGAGAAATCTTAGGAGGGACAACACTTTTTGTAAGTGTTGGTGAGACCCAATGGTCATCTTGCGGTAGAAGATCGAAGGATGAGACCTTCAAAGCATTGAAAATCTTCCGAGACCAGGAAGAAAGCCAAAGCTCAGGAGGAAGAGGATGAAGGTCAAGAATTTTGAGGTGGCTGAATGAGAAAGGCATGACAGGTGTTTTTTTTTAGCAAGAACACCAAGGACGGTGTTCCTTTAAGGGGGAGGGAATTGTAACACGCTATTTCCCCCAATTTGTAATTAATCATAAAATAAGAATTATCGTGCTAAGGCATGAAGGACAATGTAAATGTATTATTGATTGAGTTGCCAATAACCGACTGTGGAGGTGAAGCCTTGAAAGCACTGGCCATGATATCACTAGAGGAGAGAAAACGGTTAAAAAAGAAAAGGATCGGTGGTTGAATTACCAACTACCCCCATGAATGGGAGCATGGTCTAGCTGCAGGAAGTTAGCCCAAAGTACCATAGGCTGTGACAGACCAGGGGACCCAAGCTTCCTTCTGATAGAAGGAAGGTGACATTTATACACAGGGGGGAGAGCGTAAGCTCGTAAGGTAGATGTGTGGAGCTCTCCAGTGAATCATGAACTGAAGGCCGCGAGCTTGATGTCGAGGAGAATCCGAGAAACCTTGCCAAGGCCATAACTGAGAGAGAAAGCTCTAAGTTACAGAGAATAGGACCCAAACAGAAGCTGAAACAGAGAGAGAATCATTTAGAACTATGAGAGGTGATATCATGGCTTGGCACGAGTGTGACCAGAGTGCTAATATTGAATGCCTCTGAGCCTATGGTGAGGTGGGAGGACCAACACCCACAGTCAGTTGTTTGGTGATGACCTATAATAGTTAAGTGATCTCCTGCCCTGTGTAATTTAGATGTAATTGTATAGGAATTGGTTATACTGTGTATGTTTTAGGAATCATGCATGATTTCTTAATGGATGTACCATATCCCTTTCTATATTGCTTGGTTGTATAATTAGGCCAGCAAGAAATTATATGGTTAGGATATGTTTTATACTCTTAAATACTTGTGTCATGTTGTGGAATAAGTGAGATTCACGAACTGTGTGTTCGTCAACCATGGACATAATTTCATGTAAGAATTCCAACATTCCTAGTTGTTTAGATTCACTTAGAGGACGAATTATGCTCAGGAGAGGTAGTGTAGTTATGCACAGGCTCCCTGCAAGGAAAGTAGAGACGGAGACCCACTCAAGTTCTAGAATTGACGAATGAGTGCAAGGGGTGCGCGGAAGACTCTTCTACGAGTCAAGCCCAGGAGAAAGAGAACAAAGCTCTTAATTCCTCCATAGCTGAGAAATCTCAAGAGGGAAAACACTTTTCGTAAGTGCCGGTGAGACCCAATGGTTGGCTTGCAATAGAAGATCGAAGGTTGAGACCTTCAAAGCATCGAAAATCTTCTGAGATCAGGAAGAAAGCCAAAGCTCAGGAAGAAGAGAAACAACAGCCCTTAGATCAGTTGCAGAGTGTGGAGTCTGGGTCATTGAATCCTACGTCTAGGCACACAGGATAGCACGCAAGAGAAGAGGTTCTGTACATCGGGAAAATGAGGGTGAATACTCAGAGAAAGACGGAGGGAAAAGATCTGATCTGGACCGTCAGATCTAGCCCCAAGTACCGATAGCCGTCAGATTTGAGAGAAGGTGCGCGAGGTTAACCCTCGTATAAGTAGGAGAGAGAGACCCATTAGAGTCTCGAGAATAGATCTGGACCGTCCATTTGTGAAGGACACGTGGTGAATATATGGAAGCCACCGGGGTTCGGACTTCGAGAAAGAAGAGGTGAAAGCAAGCACGAGGACTTGCGATTGTCTAAAGGAGAAATCACGCCAATTGTGGGATCTGGGCTGACAAGTGTCAAAGATCTAACCCATCGGAGATTGGGCACTAGGAGAATGAAAGTGAAGACTCTCCCAGACTCGCAAAAGGAGGAGTCCCAAAAGGATCTGGACCCTCCATTTGTAGAGGACGCGTGGCAGAGATCCAGAAGCTACCAAGGTTTTGGCCATCAAAGAAATAAGAGTGAAGACCCCGCAAGAATCCCAAAAGGTAGAATGCAGGGATTTGATCTGGGCCATTGATCAAGTTGAAGATATGGACCATTGAGTGTTCACGAGAAGTGTCGAGGTTTCGGGAACCAGGAGATCAAGGGATAGAGACCTTTTGACTTGCAAGTCATAAAGTCCCGAAATACATTGTGACTTATCCCTAGGTCACAGGAGTAAGGTCGTATGGTAAGAAGCGAAGGGAGGTGCTAGCCGCCAGCTAAGCACTAACACATGGACCAACATTTCGGAACTTGAATGTTCAAGGGAAAAGAGTCATAAGACGTGGAGTCCCAACTCATGAAATTGCGAGACGATCGACACCATTGGTCGAGGAGGACGTAATACCATTGATCTGGGAATCAGACTCCGTGTTTCAGGTTGTGGGGATTGAAGGAACAAGGGTTCCTTGTAATAGGAATCCTGAAAGACGAGTTTTGGTAGCGCCATTTGGTGTTAGCACATGGTCACGAAGGTGGTCGCATGGAGTAAGGAAAAAGGGGAGCCAAAGAGCTCATTAACCCCATTTTGGGTTTCAGCATTTCAAAGGACAGGGAGTCGGGGAGAGCTCGCACAAAGGAATCCTAAAACGTGAAAGACGTAAGTTCCTTTTTGTAAGGCCTGTGGTTGTAACCATTGATCACATGGACAAGGTTAAAGGGAGGAGATTACCACACGTTATCCCTTTTCAGAGTTTCGAGATTCAGAGGAACGAGGCACTTGACCTTGGGATCCTTGGTATCACAAAACGTGATGCACCTTTTGATTAAGTTTTGTGATCATGAGTAGTGGTCATGTGGAGGAGGGAGCTCACGCTTGATGCTTAGTCACGCAGGTGAAGTTCTATTAGGGGACCTATGGATTTGTTCGTGAGATTCCGACAGGGAATCGAAGAGCTTCTTCAACTCGGGAACTTTGAAGGTCCATTGACCAGGATTAGAGACCATAGATGAAGGATTCGACTAACTAAGAAAGAGAAATTTGATTCTTTTATTCTATGCTGGGTAGTGGGTGTGTGACACACCCTGGATTAGGCCAATATGGATCGAATGTCAAAAACTGTTCTATTTATCCTCCGCAGGATTCGAACTCCAAATCTAGCCAACACCAATGTTTTCCATCACTCGCGCCAACTGTTATGGAATTCATGGTCCTTGTTATATGAAGTGGCAATTTAGTTTTATAAATTTGATATGTGGAGATTGTGCCATATATTATGGGATCTGAATCCCATATAAAACACCATATTTAACCATCCATTATATGGTTTACTTACCATATATTTTCTCCATGAGACACGACATAATATATGGTTTATACAATATTCTTTTATGCCATTTAAAAAGGCGCTTACCATATTTTATGGCACAAAATTATATGTTTTGGTTTTTAAACCATATTTTTAGGCACAAACTCATATTCAATGCCCAAGAAAGGTAGGTTGTTGGGATTTGATCCCACAACCTCATGTTATTTAACCAAACATTTAGCCAACAAGCCAGAGGTCGAATTTATTCAGAGAATTGAAGAATAGTCCATTTTATTCAGAGAAGGCAACGAGGTAGTGAAGCTTCGAAGGCCATTTCCGAGAGCTACGCTTGGTATTTTCAGTGCCATCAATTGCGTTGGATTCCTGAGGTCGAGCAAAACACGGTGAGACTAGTCCAAAATCCATTTGATTCCATTTTGATGTATTCTTAAAGCATGGAAAAAATTAGTAAAGAAGTCTCCCCCACTAAAGACCAAAGGCCTAGAGACATATGCAATTTTTGTCGAACTCTATTATCAAGTTTTTGGCATTATGGTTTATTGTTCCTTATGTGCATTTGTTGTTCTATATGTTTTCTAATGGTTGTAACATTCTTCATTTAAGCATCTTCTTATTCTCTTTAATTTCTAAATGGTAAATCAACTCATGCAAATTACTTAACCAAGTCTTTAAAAGATCATTTTCAAATCATCGACAATCTCAGAACAAGGAGGACATCAATATTATCAATTCCAACCTTGGCAGGCTCAATTCCTCTATTTAGAACCTCCAGGACCAATGTAAAGACATCAAAGACACTCACCCAATTGATGCGTAACTCTGATCCGGATTTTATGAGCATAATGAAATGAATACAAATTATTAAAACATTCTTAACATAGAATAACAGAGATACAGTAAAGCTGATTTTCTATTCAATAAGGAAATAAGCTGAAACTGTAAAATGCAGCGAAAAACAAGCTTGTTGGAATGGTGGTGGCTTATCTCTGAGAAGAGATGTGAAAGTTGCGCTCATTCACAAGAAGATGATTACAATGAGGCTCTAAAGGCATTTTTACAATAAACAGGAATGTCAAAAATCCTAGACATCCAAAAACCTAACCATAGGAGATGAAGCGCCAAAAGTCATGTGGGCCCTATTTGGGTAAGTTAGTACATCAACTTCCCGAGGTTGTAACTTTTGCATACGATCTTCGTTTTAGGTGCATGATAGCCCATTGTAAATTTATCGTTGAGGAGATTCATTTTGGGGGATCAATTAGAGCCATCGGCTATCATTGAGAAGATCGATCCTAAAAAAACTTCATTTAGGCCCTCAAAATGGCCCCAGAAATTAAAAAGTGTTAAAAATAGTAAATTGCCAAAATTGCCAGAAAATTGTTTTGAGCGAGTTGGAAAAGGTGGGTGGCCACCGATATCCACCTGGATCAATCCTCCCTCCTTAGGAATCAATGGTATCCATTGCATTGATTTCCCCCATCAGATGAGAAAATTTCTACTAAATTTGGCCCCGGATGAGCCACTTGCCTTGGTGCAGGAGCTATCCTACTTTGACAACTCGATAAAGATGGATCCTTTGTTTTTGAGTGACCTTGAAATGTGTGTCCACAATCTGATCATTGGATGCATGTTGCATGAATTAATGGTTGAGCTATGTTGGTTTCAATTTCTCTGTTATCTCTGAGATGTCCAATAATGGTGGCAAATATGGCCGAAGGAGAGCCATGTTGAAGACTGGGTGCAGGCCAAGGAAAGGGCGAATGTTGAGCTCAAAATCATTGTCACCCACAACCTTGGTGATGGTGTACGACCCATAATGGAGTGGGTGAATCTTTTTATGGGGCCCTGTAAAGCGTTCTTTCTGCAAGTGCAACCAAACTTTGTCTCCCACCTGGAACTTATGTGGCACCCGATGTTGATCATGGCACTGCTTATACTTGGCATTAGACTTATGTAGAATATCCTGAACCTATTGATGGATGTACTAGATCCGCTCAATGAACCAGGTGGCTTTGTCAACTTCTGGTGGAGCAGGGGATGATTTGACCAAGGTGGTCACCAAGGGTAGTGCAACATCCATGGGGCACAATGGTTGGAATCCCAACCCCACCTGAAAGCGGTTGTGGCTAGTTGAGCTATGCAGGGCTCGATTGTAGATATGATGGACATAGGGAAGACTCTCATCCCATGTGTGGGGGTGTTTTGAATTGTACATACGCAGGATATGTACAATCATCTGATTGACGACCTCAGTTTGGCCATCTGTCTGGGGGTGGAAGGCAGTGGATTTGGTGAACTTGGTATCCAGCAGTGACTGGAGGCTTGACCAGAATGTGTTGAGGAACCGACTATCACGGTCTAAGATAATGATTTGTGGGATCCCAAAATGTACCCATACTCGTTCAAATAAGAGCTTGGCAATGGCTTCTTCTATGATGTTCTTCTTACAGGCAGCTAGAATCACCATCCTGGAAAAGCGATCAACAACCATAAAAACATAGTCATTTCCCCTCTTGGTGGATGGGAGGCCTGACATGTAATCCATTGAGATGGATTCCCACGGTCTTTTAGGATTAGGCAGAGGGGTGTACAAGCCCTGTTTCTTAGTGGTCGGATTGGAAATAGCGCAGGAGGTGCAGGACTTGATATACTTGTCGACATCCTGTCGAATTTTTGGCCAGTAGAAATGTTTCTGCTACACGACCACTGTCTTTTCGACACCAAAGTGTCCTGCCACCTAATTATAGTGAGCTTCCCAAATCAACTTCGCATGCTCACTTGATGGAATGCAGAGATGGCCCAAACAACACAACAACCCATCTTGAAGATGGAAATTAGCGCCCAACATTTGGTAGGTGGTGGAGAAGCCGGGGTATGTCTCGTAGAGGTGGGGCCATTCGTAGGTATTGTGGCCACAAGAGTCTAGCATCGTGGTGAGTGTTGCAACTGGAGATCGACTGAGGAAATCAGCAAATTGGTTGGTACTTCCTGTTTTATACTTGATGTTGAGGTGGAACTGTTGTAAGTATGTGGACCACTTATGATGGTGGTCATTCTACAATTTTTCTTGGGTCTTCATGAACTGTAGTGGCTTATGATCAGTGTGGATGATTGTCTCCTTCCCAAGAATGTAATGTCTCCACTAGCGGAAGGCTTTCACAATGGAGTACATTTCTTTGTCATAAGTAGGGTACTTACAGACAACATTTGATAGTGTCTCACTATGATATTCCACGGGATGGTCGTGTTGAGTGATAATGACACCCACAACATAGTCTAAAGCATATGTCTTGATCTCAAAGGGATGGTGCAAGTCCGGTAATGAAAGTATTGGGGATGAGCACAAATGCTTCTTCAATTCATTGAAGGATTTTTGTTGGGACAGGCCCAACAAAATTTTTTCCTTATCACCACCCCTAGTTACTTGGCTGAGGGCCCATGCAATATGAGAGAATCTCAACACGAACCTGCGATGGAAATTGGTGAGGCCCAAGAAGATCTGAATTTCAGTGAGTGTGGTTGGGGCTGGCCAGTCATGGATGACCTGGATCTTGGTTGGATCCACATGAAAACCATGTCAATCAACGATGTATCCTAAGTAATGGACCCTGCCCATGATGAAGGAGCATTTTTCCAAGTTTGCATATAGTCTGTGTTGCCGCAGGGTGTGCAGAACCTGTTGAATATGTTGCAAGTGTTCCACCCAAGTAGGATATCATCCATCATCCTCATAAAATTTGTTGGAGAATTTGTCAAACCAAAGGGCATGACCAACCATTCGAAAAGACCTTCTTTTGACTTGAAGGCGGTCTTCCATACATCTGTATGTTCTATTGGGACCTGGTGGTAGACAGACTTCAAATCAATATTAATGAAGTATTTGGCCCCCGTGAGATGATCAAAAAGGTCATCGATTTGGGGAATTGGGTACTGGTTTCAGACTGTGATTTTATTCAGGGCCCGATAATCAATGCAGAGTCTTCAAGTCCCATATTTATTTTGCACCAATACAATTGGGCTCCCACAAGGCGATGAGCTAGGACGTATGTGCCCCTTGTGGAGAAGTTCTTGGATCTGCCTCTTGATCTCCTCGTTTTCTAACAGAGAGTGGAGGTAGACTGGCCCATTGGGTAGCGGTGCATCTGGGGTCAGATCGATGGGATGCTTGACCTGGCAATGTAGAGGTAACCGGTAGGAGAGGATAAAATATATGAGTATTCTTCCATGACCTTATCCACTTGCTTCTGTTGTGTGGAGATATCGGCCACAGAGGCCCTAGATGTGGCTGTGATCTTTCGCTCACTCTGAGAGTGAATCACGAAGAAGACAAATTTCTCAGTCTGATAGATGACCTTCCTACATTGCTTGGAAGAGATCAAGGAAATAGCACTAGGAGGGACTTCCTCGGGTATCTTGTACAATTTCTTGTTCAAAGTAATAATAACACTACAAGGCCTAGACTCATATACATCATGACGTTTCCATAAATAAGGTTGGCCCAACATAGCATTACAAACTTCAAGAGGAGAAACATCACACAATACCTCGTCTTTGAAGGGCTTGATGTCATACGACAGTCGACATTGTTGGTTGACATGGAGATCGCTTCCTTGGCGGAGCCATCCAATGGTGTAGGGTTGTGGGTGCAGCATTGTCGGCAGGGCCATCCGCTTGATGACCTCTACTGAGATGAGGTTCTTTTGGCTACCTCTATCAATGATGAAGTGCATCGGGGTGCCTTTTACCCACATCTGTGAATGGAATAGGCACTCACCTTCTTCTGGCACGTCTGGTTCACGAGGCTAGAGCTTGGTGGTAGCAACGGTGGCACTGGGTTCGACATCAATGATATGTCTTTCCCTTTCTAGTTTTGAATCAAAGTCAGAACCCACATATGATTCAGAGGCTTTCACTTCGGCCAATAATGACTGCTTTGAGCGGAATCCAACAGTGTTATTCCAAGGGATCTTATGGAAGTCACACCAATTACCGGTATCTTTCTTTGTCTTTCTGGAGTCATTATTTTCTTACAAATTGGACTGGTTGTCCTGATACTTTCCATATTTTATTTTTCCTTTGTTCTGTGGGTTGGGGACACCCCTTCCTGGATTTTTTTGTGAGGTGTTCCCAGGCCCAAATTATTGTGTCTTTTGTTTAAGCTTCTGCTCAATTTTGACAGCATATCGGTACATCGTGCTCAAGGACGGGATGTCCAGAAATTCCATTTCAGTCTAGATTTATCTATGCAGAGCACCATGATACTTGAGCACCAGATGTCACTCTGAATATTTGATGCCCAACTTGGTGCACAAGGTATGGAAGATATTTATGAACTTTGGCATTGCTTGGTCTCTTTCTTGCCGCAGTGTGGTACATTTGGTATACAAGTCATCATAACTTCCAACAAGGTAGTATTGTTCCTTAATAGCATCCCTAAAGTATTACCAGGTGGCCATGACTATAAATAACGAGGTTTCCTCTGTTTCCTTTTGCTCAGAGAAAGTTTCCCACCAATCTTTGACATGGGGAACGACTTTGAGGAGTGCAAAAGTAATCTTTCTCTATTCGAAAAGTTATGGACATAAAAATATCCTTCTAGTAGATTCAACCACTTGTCTACAACATTTGTGTCTCTATGACCTTAAAATATATGAATATCAAAGTTGATTTGTACCTTGAATGGGGCGGTGCCTCCGCTTGAGGAAGATGTGTCACCTGTTGGTAGTCGCTGAAGGATTTTCACGAAACTATCCATCATCTCATTCCTCTGTTGTGTGAGGGATTCCTCAAGCAACATTTTGAAAGGATCTTATGTCTCATCATATTTATTTTCTCCTGCCAGGAAAGGTCGCTTGGGCATGCAATAGCTTTTTTCCTCAAGAGAAACAAGCTCGAGACCTAATTCTTTGTACCTTGACCTCGTTGGGGACATGCATTAAGACAACAAGGAGCAAACCGCTCAGATACCACTGATCTGGATTTTATGAGCAGAATGAAATGAATACAAATTATTAAAATATGCTTAACATAGAATAATAGATATACAATAAAATTGGTTTTTTATAAGGAAATAAGTTGAAACTGTAAAATGCAGTGAAAAACAAGCTTGTTGGAATGGTGGTGACTTATCTCTGAGAAGAGATGTGACGGATGCGCTCATTCGCAAGAAGATGATTACAATGAGGCTCTGAAGGAATTTTTACAATAAACAAGAATGTCAAAAACCCTAGACATCCAAAAACCTAACCCTAGGAGATGAAGTGTCAAAAGTTAGGTGGGCCCTGTTTGGGTAAGTTAGAACATCAACTTCCCGGGGTCATAAATTTTGTATACGATCTTCGTTTTAGGCGCAGGATAGCCCATTGGAAAGGTATCGTTGAGGAGATTCATTTTTGGGGATTAATAAAATCCTTTAACTATCAGTGATAATTTATATCCCAAAAAACCTTCATTTAGGCCCTCAAAATGGCACTGGAAGTTAAAAAATGCTAAAAATAGTAAATTGCCAAAATTGCCAGAAAACTGTTTTGAGCGGGTTGGAAGAGGTGGGTGGCCATCAATATCCACCTGGATAAAACTCCCTGAACCCTACCTCTTCTGAAAAACCTTCCTAACCTGAAGACAATGACTCTTCCCATTACCAAGGTCCTCATTCCACCCACCTTCCTCGAGACCTCCACCTTCCCATAATTGAGGTGAACAAATTTGATGGCTTGAATCCCACAGTCTGGGTCACTCAAATGGAGCATTATCTATCTTTGCATGGAATTACTCATCATTTATCCAAATTTTTTTATGGTATCCTACATTTGGATCTGAAACACTGGCAATGATGGCAATGGTGTCGCAAGGCATGCCAAGGGTATGTGGCTTGGACATTGTTTGTTGCAAAACTTTATGACCGATTTGACTCCGACACCCATCATTTAAGTTGATTGAACAAGTTGAAGAAGTCTGGGACAGTGGAATATTTTATTGCAACCTTTGAGCACTTGGTTTTTAGTATGGAGGGCATGTCAGATGCCTTCTTCTGGGAATGCTTTATCAGTGGTCTGAAAGATGAAATTTGTGCCCATGTTCTCCTAGCCTGCCCCCAAACTTAGTTGGAAGCTACTCAACAAGCCAAGGAATCCCAACATATTTTCTCATCCCAAACCAGAAAACCATCTTATCTTCCTCACCCTAAACCCACCAATCCTACCCCTCCAACAAACCCCCTCAAGATCCATAAATTAACCCAGGTAAAAATGGTTGAACACCAACTCAAGATTATTTTCTATAATTGTGATGACAAATATTTTCCAGGGCACAAGTGTAAGGAACAAAAGATTTTTGTCTCCATGACTAAGGATGTTTTTGAAGAGGAGGCAGTTATTCCCCATGTGGAGGAGCTACCACCCCCAGTTGATCTGACTCCACCCTTTGATCCACCAAAAGTTGAACTGGTGATTTCACTAAATTCCCTCACTAGCTTCTCTAGTCCCAAACCCTCAAGCTAATTGGTTACATTAAGAATATGAAATTCATCATCCTTGTTGACATTGGTAGCACCCATAATTTTATTCATTGCCGCATTGCCCAAGAAGTCAATTGTTATATTTGTTTCTTCAATAATTTTCAAATTGTGATTGCTAATGGAGGGTCCATGAAATGTGGAGGATGTTGTGAAAATGTGTGGCTCCAAATTGGTCAGTATAACCTGAAATCCCATATAACTCACTCCAAACAAACTCCATCCTTTTTTTCATTCAAAGACAAAGCACATGGACACCAAATATAGACTTGGTGAATGTGTCCATACTTTTGTGCCCTCAATAAACTCACCATCAAATACAAGTTTCCCATTTCTGTCATTGATGATATCTTGGATGAATTGAGTGGTTCTTAGTACTTTACTAAACTTGATCTTCGTTCTAGCTACCACCAGATCTGTATGAAAGAAGAATACATTCCCAAGACTGCCTTTAGAACTCATGAGGGTCACTATGAGTTCTTGGTCATTCCCTTTGGCATGTGTAATGCCCCTTCCACTTTCCAAAGTCTCATGAATCATGTCTTCCATCATTTTCTCCATCATTTTGTCTTAGTTTTCTTTGACAATATTCTCATCTATAGTAAAACTTGGACATCCCATCTCTCCCATGTGAATCAAGTTCTCCATCTACTCTCTCAACACCGAATTTTCCTCAAACAATCTAAATGTTCTTTTGGAGCCATAGAAGTGGAGTACTTGGGTCATATTGTTGGAAAGGATGGTGTAAGGGTGGATCCTAAAACAATTGAAGCTATGCAGGATTGGCCTCACCCTAAAACTCTTACGAGCTTGTGTGGATTTATGGGTTTAACATGTTATTATCGTAAGTTTGTTAAGAATTATGGAAATATTGCAGCATCTCTCACTGTTTTCCTTAAAAAGAATGCTTTCACTTGGACTCTGGTAATTGATAACTCCTTCCATACCTTGAAAGAGGCTATGTGCATGACTCATGTCTTGGCACTTCCATATTTCACCCAGACTTTTCTCTTTGAATGTGATATGTTAGGAAAAGGAATTGGAGCAGTCCTCATGCAATATGGCTGGTCTTTGGCCTTCACTAGAAAACAACTTTTAGACAAACATTTGGGCTAATCAATCTATGAAAAGGAAATGTTGGTTATTCTACATGTCATGTATTTCTGGCATCCTTATCTAATGGGGTTGTTAGTCCCTAAAGTTGCACTTGACTATGTGAGGGAAAGCTAGGGCATCATCAGATTATTGAAATAGTTTTTATGGATAAATGTAAATTGGTTTTTTGAAAGAGTGGTTGAAAACTGGTTCAAGGTTTCAAGATAAACAAGAATTTCAGAATAAGGAAAAATGATATCCCATTGACTGGTTAAAGGGTAGTCACATAGATGAGTTATACAAATAAGGAAAAGAGAATATGAAGTCTTCAATTTGTTAACCTCATAAGGAAATCTTATCTCAAAATATCATTAAGAAACAAGAAAATTAGTCTAAAATCAAAAGCTTGAAAATAATCACAACAACAAATTCTTCACTGTATTAATTAATAATCAAGAAAACAATGCATTGAAGTTTGATAAATGATCTCAAGCATGAAGAGAAAAAGAACATGGAAGAATAGAAAGTATAACCATCAATATGCCTTTTCCATTAAGTGTCACATAGAATATGGAATGTCTTACAAGGAGTTTCAAAACAGGTCCCCTGGATATCCAAATTTTCGACCTGAACAGAGTCTTTCTTGTGTCTACTTCAACTATCCAAAAAATATCTCAGATCCTATTTTCTAGTTTGCTATTAATGATACTATCTGATTAGCATCTATCTACTAGGGAGGTTAGCTCAAAAG
>SNQJ01S0005893.1:51227-63073 GCA_010110895.2 Picea sitchensis | reverse complement strand
AGTTAGGGCGCGGGTTGCTTGTTTTTAAGTGGTTTTTGAGGAATTACTCAGCATGGCTTTGGCTAGGAAGAGGCATGAGTTGGCCTGATGCCAGGTAAACCTGTATGGTGCATTTTAGGGTTATAACAGTTGTGTCAATAGAGTTTAAAGTTGGATTCTATAAGCTCTTTGAGAAATGCTCTTTGCTCCCTTTTCTTCTTCTTGAACCCATATATCCTTTCCTGCTGCCTGGCACTCCATTGCTCTACATGAGCCTTTTCTTTCTTCAACTTCTTCACCACCCTCTCAAGTTCTCTGATCTTCTCTTTATCAGTTCTAACCTTGACCTTGAATTTTGGAAACTCTTCTATAGGTGCAGGCTTGTTTATATCTGTGGAAGCCTTAGGTTCTCTTAGTTTAATTTGGTATCTAGAAGCCAATCCTGAGTTGTGATCATCATCTGAACTAGTTGAATCCATGGCTTCAAGAATTTCTGATATATGGTCTGAATCTATAGGGATACTTTCTTTATTTTCAGAAATCCTACTGGTACCTTTAGCAAGTGCTTCAACTCTTGATAATCTGGTAGTAGATCTTGTAGGAAATTGAGCAATTTTTTTGTTGGTTCTCTATGTAATAGAGGTTTTTCCGCCTTTTCTTTGATATCTTCTTTAGAATCCTCAGAATTGTCTTCTATGACTATAACATTTTCCTCTTTGATCGATGGGTCAAACATAGCTTTGGAACTTAGCCTGTATTTGTTGGTAACTCTAGTAGAATTTATCCTAGGGTTTTGAGACACAAGCGTAGATTTCTTCTGTTGCTTTTTTACTGCAACACCTTTCTTACTGGTTGCTTGTGGTTTATGTTTGATTGTGGTTTTAATATCATAATCCTCATATGAATCTTCTTCCATTTTTTTGTCTGCATAGGAAAACATTTCGATCTCTGCATCCAGTTTGGGTTTCTTACCTTTGCTAGTCATCGCTTCTTCCTGAATGTCATCTACAGAGGTATCATCAGGAATGTGTCAAGTCTGCTTCTTTCTTTTGTTAGTCCTTGTTACCCTGATTGCAAAATTTTCTTATTGGACATGAGTTTCATCAACTAGGATACTTTGTTTCTGTGTAACTTCCCTTTTCCCTTTGCCCCTTTTCTGTTTGCTTGGCTGTGGATTAGGATTTAGGGATTGGATCAACTAGTTCCAGGGTTTTTGTACTTCACTCAGAGCATAAATGAATAGAGTCTTAATTAGAACTTGATGAAATAGGCTACCTTTAGCAGTGGTAGAGTGTGACTGTACCCTTTTTGACATCTTTGATAGGATTTTGAGTAGAAAGTATGGTAGATTTAAGGGATAGTCTCCATTGATATGAATTAACAACCTAATATGGTATATGTAAACCAACGATAATATGCCTTCGCAGGTGATATACCTGTGAATTATGATCAGAGCAGTATGCCACTCTTGTCTAATCCAGCTATGAGGGACTCCCTTTTTCCAATTCGGGTTTTTCTTATCTGGTAGAAAGAATTCGTTGACAAACTCCATGACTACATGCTCCTTTTTCCACCATTGTTCTCCTCCAATTGATAATTTGCAAGATTTGAGAATTGATTGTTCTGTCACCAACATCAACAATTTACCGATCACCACTTCAAAACCATCGAAGATCTATGCAAACACCATAGATACATGTTCGTCATGCCCTTTGAAAGTGATAAATAAATTGAACCAGCCAACGTCCTTGAAACTTTGTACCATCTGTGGGTATGCTTCAAGCAGCTCGATACCCTCAGGTTCCAACCTAATAATTTGCCCACTTTTCTTCGATGCCATGTCAATGATACAATGTTGAAACTCAGCGCTTGTTGGAATTCAGGAAAATTAAAATCTGCAACTATTAATATATAACGACTTCTTTAAATGGATATATGTGCACATAATCCAAAGGAATTATAATAACCGATGGCAATGTCATATAATGTTATTGGAAATTGAATTGATTTAATATAGGTCCTTGCAGGTACGGGATTATCTCATTCATGCAATAGTTCAAACTGCATTATAGATTCAAGTGGTATCGTGGAGTACATGCAGGTCTATTCATCCATGATTTATGTGATCGTGACAAGATTTAGATAATTGGCAGAACTCACATCATGATTACTTTTAGCGCTGCAGGAATAACATTATTCTGGTAGCGTTATTGATGACTATGGCAGTAATTTGAATTTTAAGGATTTAAATGAGCAAATGATGTGACAAATCTCATAAAACCATGTCTTAAACCCCCAAACCTAAGAAAATTATTCAAAAATGCTAAAATGCAAAGCATAAC
Source organism: Picea sitchensis (assembly GCA_010110895.2). Lineage (NCBI taxonomy): Eukaryota > Viridiplantae > Streptophyta > Pinopsida > Pinales > Pinaceae > Picea > Picea sitchensis. Next base: position 60,752 of record SNQJ01S0005893.1, on the reverse strand, counting down.
AAACTCAAAACAAAGATTAAAGTTTAATGAAATCAAATGATGAAGTACAAGCAGGGAGGACTTAGGTTTAGGGATTCTCACTAAATCAAGAGCAAAGTTAGAAACTAACACTGGCTCCTTCTGGCGATGGAGTTTTGATAATAAACTCCAAGAACTGTAGACCAATGCCTTTTCCTTACTTCTGAATGACTAATCTCCCTGCATCTATCATCCTTTATTCACAACACAACTGTATAAAACAACTCCATTGGGTATATGGCATCTTTATTGAAAGAAAAACCTATTGTACAAGATGAAAACTTGATGAATCTTTAAAGAGAATAGTGTTTCAAGAACCTCCCATTCACTGGGCCTCCAAAAGTTTCTGTGTCATCTTGATTATGTAGGAGAAAAGTGTTGTTATCCATTACCTTGACTATTCTAAAAGGACCATACCATAGGTTATCAAACTTAACATGTTTTGTTTTATCCTCTCTCCTAGCATCCCATCTTAATACCAAATCTCCTTCATTAAAAACATCTTTCTTAGTTCCTTTATCAAATGTGGCCTTCACCTTGCTTTGGTGAGAAACAACTTTCTGATTCATCTGTTCTCTGACCTGTTGAACCTCAATCATCTAAAAAATTCTCCTTTGGAGATTGTTGGGTTCATCTAACTCTTCTTGTAAAAATTTTAAAAATGGTAGGCCCAATTGAGTTGGAAGAATAACTTTTGTACCATACACCATCTGGAAAGGAGAGGTCCCAATAGATTTCTTGTTACTGATACGATCAGCCCATAGGGAAAACTTTAACTTGGAATCCCATGACTTTTTATTCTTTGCCAATAGTTTTTTGATAATCCTTATCAAACTATTATTGGAGGACTCTGCTAACCCATTTCCTTGGGGGTAGTAAGGACTAGAGTGGACCAATTTGATACTGTACTTATTGCAAAAATCGATCATGGAATTTGATTTAAAATCTTTTGCATTATCAATGACTAGTTTTTTAGGACAACCAAACCTGGAAAAGATATGTCCTTCTAGAAATTCCATGATTACCTTGTCTGTTGCATTCCAAGTTGGAATTACTTCAATCCACTTTGTAAAGTAATCTGTGGCTGTAAGAATCCATTTATGTTGTCCAGAATATGAAGGGTTAATTTCCCCGATGAAATCTAAGCCCCACTGTTGGAATGGTCCATGAGCAATGATTGGTTTTAGAGGCAGATACATAAGTTTCTTCTTTCTAGAAAATTTCTGGCAAGGTTCACATGCCCTGACCTGAGAAAAAATGTCTAAGAATAGAACTGGACAGTAATATCCTTCCCTAAGAATCTTGAAAGCAATAGATTTCTGTCACACACACACTAGCGGGCATAGAATTAAAAAAAATCAAATTTCTCTTTCTTAGTTAGTCGAATCCTTCATCCATGGTCTCTAATCCTAGTCAATGGACCTTCAAAGTTCTCAAGCTGAAGCAGCTCTTCGATTCCCTGCTGGAATCTCACGAAAAAATCCACAAGTCCCCTAATAGAACTCTGCCTGCGTGACTAAGCACCAAGCGTGAGCTCCCTCCTCCACATGACCACTACTCATGATCACATAACTTAATCAAAATGTGTGTCGTGTTTCACGATACAGGGGATCCCAAGGTCAAGCACCTTGTTCCTCTGAATCTCGAAACCCCGAAAAGGGATAATAGGTCGTAAGCTCCTCCCTTTAACATTCTCCATGTGATCGATGGTTATGACCATAGGCCTTACAAAAAGGCGCTTTTGTCTTTCGTGTTTCGGGATTCCTTTGTGCGAGATCTCCCCAGCTCCCTATCCTTTGAAACGCTAAAACCCAAAATGGGGTTAACAAGCTCTTTGGCTCCCCTTTTTCCTTACTCCATGCGACCACCTTTGTGACCATGTGCTAACACCAAATGGCGCTATCGGAACTCGGCTTTCATGATTTTTGTTACAAGGAACCCATGTTCCTTCAATCCCCGCAACTTGAAACACGGAGTCTGGTTTCCATATCAACGGTCTTACGTCCTCCTCGACTGACAGTGTCAATCATCTCACAATTTCACGAGTTGGGAATCCACGTCTAACAACTCTTCTCCCTTGAACTTTTGAGTTCCAAAATGTCGGTCCATGTGTTAGCGCCTAGCTGGCAGCTAGCACCTCCCTTCACTTCTTACCATATGACCTTACTCCTGTGACCTAGGGCTAAGTCACAGTGTATTTCAGGACTTTACTACTTGCAAGTCGAAAGGTCTCTGTCCCCTGATCTCTTAGTTCCCGAAACCCCGACACTTCTCCTGGACGCTCAATGGTCTAGATCTTCAACTTGATCAATGACCCGGATCATATCCTGGCATTCTACCTTTCGTGATTCTTGCGGGGTATTCACTCCTATTTCTCCGATGACCAAAACCCCAGTAGCTTCTGGATTTCTTCCACGTGTCCTCTACAAATGGATGGTCCAGATCCTTTCAGGACTCCTCCTTTCATGAATTTGGGAGAGTCTTCACTCTCATTCTACCGGTGCCCAATCTCCGATGGGTTAGATCTTTGACACTTGTCACACCAGATCCCCCGGCTGGCGTGATTTTTCCTTTTGGCGATCGCGAGTCCTCGTGCTTGCTTTCACCTCTGCTTTCCTGAAGTCTGAACCCCAGTGGCTTCCAAATCTTCACCACGTGTCCTTCACAAATGGATGGTCCAGATCTATTCTCGGGACTCTAATGGGTCTCTCTCTCTTACTCATACGAGGGATAACCTCACGCACCTTCTCTCGGATCCGACGGCTATCATTCCTCGGTGCTATATCTGATGGTCCAGATCATATCTTTTCCCTCCGTCTTTCTCTGAGTCTTCACCCTCATTTTCTCGATGTCCATAACCTCTTCTCTTGCACACTATCTTGTGTGCTTGGACGTAGGATTCAACGACCTATAATCCACACTCTGCAGTTGATCTAAGGGTTGTTGTTGCTCTTCTTCCTAAGCTTTGGGTTTCTTCCTGGTCTCGAAATATTTTCGACGCTTTGAAGGTCTCAGCCTTCGATCTTCTACTGCAAGCCGACCATTGGGTCTCACCAGTACTTACGAAAAGTGTTGTCAGTCCTGAGCTTTCTCAGCTATGAAGGAAATAATAGCTTTGCAATCTTTCTCCTGGGCTTGACTTGTAGAAGAGTCTTCCGCGCACCCCTTGCGCTCATTCGTCAAGTCTAGAACTTGAGTGGGTCTCGGTCTCTACTTGCCTCACAGGGAGCCTATGCATAACTACACTACCTCTCCTGAGCTTAACATAATTCATCCTCCAAGTGACTCTAAACAACTAGAAAGGTTGGCATGCGTACATGAAATTATGTCCACGGCCGATAAACACACAGTTCGTGACTCTCACTTATTTCACAATAGGACACAAGTATTTACGAGTATAAAACATAGCCTAACCATATAATTTCTTACTGGCCTAATTATAAAACCAAGCAGTATAGAAAGGGATACGGTACATCCATTAAGAAATCATGCACGATTCCTAAAACATACACAGTATAACCAATTCTTACACAATTACAACTAAATTACACAGGACAGGAGATCGCTTATCTATTACAGATCATCGCCAAACAACTGACTATGGGTGTTGGTCCTTCCACCCAGCCATAGACTCAGAGGCATTCAATATTAGCACTTTGGCCACCCCTGTGCCAAGCCATGATATCACCAGGGAGCTCTCATAGTTCTCAGGGATTCTCTCTCTGTTTCAGCTTTTGTTCGGGTCCTGTTCTCTATAACTCAAAGCTTTCTCTCTCGGTTATGGCCTTGGGAAGGTTTCTCGGATGCTCCTCGACATCAAGATGGCAGCCTTCAGTTCGTGATTCGTTGGAGAGCTTCGCGCATCTGCCTTACGAGCTTACGCTCTCCCCCCTGTGTATAATTGTCACCTTCCTTTTGTCGGAAGGAAGCTCAGGTCCCCTGGTCTGTCAGAACTTGTGGTACTTTAGGATGACTTCCTGTAGCTAGACCATGCTCCCATTCATGGGGGTAGTTAGTAATTCAACCACCGGTCCTTTTCTTTATTAACTACTTTCTCTCCTCTAGTGATATCATGGCCAGTACTTTCAAGGCTTCACCCCCACAGTCATTTATTGGCAACTCAATCAATAATACATTTACATTGTCCTTCATGCCTTAGAATGGTAATTCCTATTTTATGATTAATTACAAATTGGGGGAAACAGGGTGTTACAATTCCCTCCCCCTTAAAGGAACACTGTCCTCGATGTTCTTGCTCAAAGAAAACACATGTCATTCCTTTCTCATTCAGCCACTTTAGAAGTCTTGACCTTCATCCTCGGTCAGGTCCTCTTTCATAATCTTAGTCTTCGTCACCTACCTTCAATAATTCTTGGACAACTAGCACATTAATCACAATTTTGTGTGAAAACATCTTATTCTTGTTCAAAATTTAAAAGGAAAATTTCATAATCTAGCACAATACTTATCTGTGCAGTTTGTGGATCTATATCCACATGGCTATTTCGTTATCTAGGCTTGTCACTCCCCTTGACGTACCCATTGGGTGCATGATTCCAATTCGATAGCTCACAATAGCTACCATGGCTCCATATTCCTTGCAGTCACTCACCCTCCAGGCCCAGGTTCATGCATCCCCTTCACTGTTATATAGTCCCTCGAGCGATCCATCTTTCCTTGCCAAGGATCTCACGCACAAGAAGAACTACCCACCATGTGCATGATCCCAATAGTTTACAAGAACTATTAAGGTCTCCTCTTCCTTGCGGTCACTCACCCTCTAGGCCCAGGCTCAAGCATCCCCTTCACCGCTATACATTCCCTCGGGTGATCCATCTTTCCCTGCCAAGGTTTTCTTGCACAGGAATAATTTCGGATAATCTATTGAGTCTTACAGTCGAGGCATCCCTCAGACTTTCTCTGCCGAGGCGTCCCTTCGTCTTGTGTTACCTCAACACAATGTATTTCCGGCGATCATGACTTATCACGTGGTTCTCATGGCTTAGCAATAGCCATGTTCATCGTTTTCAGCTGTGAAAGCCTTCATCCGTCCTTTCTGGACATATCTTTTCTTCTCACCTGTATCACAGGTATACAAGATTCATGAGACATCATTATAAATTTTAAATTCATAATTTCATTGCAAATCTGTCACCTACAAATTTCCCATTCCACAATTTGTTTTCATATTTGTTCCTCACAGGAACCAGATTCATAATTATGGGGCTTTCCTTCCCATAATATTTTATCTCAGCAAGAAATCAGTCTTCCTTATGGGCTTATAGCATTTCCATATCCAAGACTCTTTCTTCCTGCAATCATTCCTCAGCTAATCAAATTGTTAGTTCTCATGCACATACATTTTTATCGCACCTTTTCAACTTCATCACAACAATTTCAAAATTGTGCATACTAACAATCAAATTCACTTTCTCAGAAGGAAATACCATTCCTTGTAGTTTGGCTCAGTAGGCAATCAATCTTCCTTATGGACTTACCACACTACCATGTCCAAGACCCTTTCCTCCTATAATTCATTCTTTACACAACCAAACAATTGTTAGTTTTCGTGCCCATTACCTTTTTCGAAAATCAAGTATACTAACAGTCCAACTCATTTCATCTATTCAAGGATACAAAGCGAAAGCATACATCATCCCTTACCTATGCATCATTCCAGCCTACCAAATTTTCAAAATGTGATTTGGATATCAATTGCTGTTTTTTTTTAATGAATGCGCCAACATTCGTGGCCACATTCATATGCAATGCATCCTTGCATTGATTTCAAGTTTGTCACACTTTTATGACAGGTTCTTGGCCATGGTGTGTTGGAATTTAATGAACCTCTTCCTCATATGGTTTATTCATTTTCTTTCATTCTTACAGTAGGTCCATACGGCCTGCTATAGGTCGATCACGATCCCAAATCAATACACATGAACTCAAAAATTTCACATGAATGTCTTTACGCATTCCTTGATTGTCAATGCATTCATGACATATCAATTCATGAATTCTTCCAAGGGTTAAAAACAATGTTTACTACCAAAGGTTCATACCTCCATCATTCAGGTTCTTTGTCATGAGTCATAACTTACTTGGGTGTCCAAGGCATACAACTGCCTTTCAAGTTTATGCATAACACTAAGACAATGAAATATTTCAGAAGGGGTTCTTGCCAAATCCCTTCATACCTCGATCCACATAGGCACAAATATATTTATACCGGTTCTTGGCTAGTAGCACCCTCTTTCTGATTTTTTTACCTCATCAGCAGTGCTTTATGGGGAATTTTTGTAACACCCTGTTTCCCCCAGCTTGTAAATATAACTGGACTAGCCAAGAACTATGGAAAACTCATGAATATGAATATGTAATGTAAATCGACCTGGAGGAAGAGGTCAATGAATGTGAATAACATTTTGAATTTATTGCAGGACTATTGAGAGGGGATGTGCAGAAAAAGAGACCACGATGGCGGTGGAAGGCACCTGGAAAGGTGGCGTTAACTTCCACCGAGAATTAATACCGTATTTGGACTCCACTGCCTCGGAGAACCAAAAGCGGCTCGTTAGCCCTGAATTTAATGCCTTGCAGGCTGGCAGGTTGATGGCTTAATGAAGGATGGGGAGGTGAACCGCCTATCTGTAGAGCCGTCAGGCCTGATCAACGCGAGGGTAATCATGCTACACGCAACCTCGCAAGAGGATAAGGCTTGGGGAAGAAGCGATTGGGAATTAAGGGAGGGAAAATGTGAGGGGAACTCTGGCATTACGCAAAGTGAGTGATAGCAGAGAGGAAGGATTGCAACCTTCGCTCCTGGTCACTGGCAGACAGAGAGACACAGTCTCACAACATCATGGTCTCAGCTCGGGGTGGCTAGTGGTAAATCCGTTGGGAGTCGCTAAGCCTACGGTTGGGTGGAAACGAGCACCCCTCTCAGCAGTCGCACCCACTCCTGATGTTATTTCTGATAAGTGTTTTTCATATTGCATCTTGAAATTCATATGCTAACATATATGCTCATAAACTGTGAAGTTGTGGACGATTACAGTATAAGAATGTTTGTGCAGTGTTTTGATAAGAAATGTTAGATATATGCTTATAACAGAAAGACCACGCATGGCTTATGTTGATAAATGAATTTAATTATGCATGAGTTGAACCAAGTCAGACTTCCAGTCCATNTGCAGTGTTTTGATAAGAAATGTTAGATATATGCTTATAACAGAAAGACCACGCATGGCTTATGTTGATAAATGAATTTAATTATGCATGAGTTGAACCAAGTCAGACTTCCAGTCCATCCTCGGGAGTTTGTTTCCCTTTGTTTGTCTCCAGGAAAGCCCCAGAATAGACCTCTTCGCAGAGATTTCCTCCTTGGAAAGGTTTACCAAGAACCTGGAAAAAGGACTTGAATGTGCAAGTCTTAATAACCCTATACGAGGAGGAATGACCCTCTTAAAATTCTGAAGTAGCAGCGTAGGGATAAGTAACGAATCAATAGATGAGATCCTGTCGGAGGACCCATGGTCATTCACGACCATCAGATTGACGAAAGTAACAAGGGTGTTACATACCTTGCCCCTTTTTCTCTATATCTTCGTGAATAGCAATGAAATCGGGATCGTAGACCCCCCCCCCCAAGGTCCATGAGAACATTTGGACCGTTGATCTCTCCACATCCACGAAGTAGTGGAAGAATGTGTGAGGTGGGACAAATCTGAGTTGTTAGATCATAGCTAGAAAAACCCGACAGCCGTTGGATCTGTTAACATATGTATGAGGGTTAGACCATCGTGAACAGTAGAGGTAAAATCCCAACGAAAAGGTTGACCCATCGGGATAATGATACTCGGGATATCGGAGTTCTCGAGGTCGAGAATGTCGAGGCATTTCAAGTCCCGAAATAGTGAAATGACCTAGACCGTCCATCAGTTGGGACACGTGGCAGAGATCCAGACCATCGGGGAAGTCCCGATAGAAAATACATTAGGTGCATCGGGGTTTGGCATTTCTCGATTCTTGAGGACAAGACTTCCGGAGCATCAGAAGTCACTAAATCGCGAGGAGCGATCTAAACCGTCCATTCACTTGGGACACGTGTCAGAGATCTGAAGGGAGTCGGAGTTCAGCATTTCGCGAGTCCTAGGGATGAGGCATCCCAGACATCAGAAGTTGCAAAACCTCGAGAGTTAACCAGGACCATCCATCAGAGGAGGACGCGCAGCAGCAATCGGAGCCATCGGGGAAAGTCCTGACAGGAAGTCGTCTATCGGCATTTGGGTCATCGGGATATCGGGAATCCCGGTGACAAGGTGTTTATGCAATTTGGAATTGCGAAGTCCGAAACCCTGATAAGTAGGAGAGTGCCATTGCGGGCCAGCTGTTAGCATAGCAGAGAATCAGGATTCGAGGGATCGGCAATCCCGTGGGCAAACGCATTTCAGCATTTGAAACCCCAAAGCCCCGATAGGTGGTATGACTGTGGTCATATAGAGGGAGGTCGTGTGGACCAAAAGGTCTAGCCCAGGGGACTAGCGGAAGCTGACGTCATATCAGGGTATCGGGGATTCCGAGGACAAAATGTTTATGCATTTCGACATTGCGATGTTCGAAACCCCGATGGGAGACAAGGCTGCAGTCTTGTGAGATAGTGGTCATGTGGGCCAGGAGTCTAGCTTGGAGGGCTAACGGGAGTTGTAGCACATCGGGATTTTGAAGCCGAAAACCCCGAAGGAAGGATAAGGCTATGTTCTTATGAATTAGCGGTCACATGGACCAGAGTTTAGCCAGGAGGAGCTAAGGCCGAAAGGAGCACATCGGCAAGTCAGAGTTCGAGGATTCAAGAGGACAGGAACTCTGGACATTGGGAAAGACGAAACCCCGAAACCCAAAACTGAATTGGGGAAATGTCAAAGACGCATGAAGAAGAGGCCATGATAGGGAGTTAAGGACCTATGGATCGGGTTTGGCATTTTGCTGATGTGAGCTTCGGGGATTCTCATTATTGAGAAATCAACGAAAAAATTTGATTTTAGGTAGTGGGTATGTTACAAAGTGGTATCAGAGCATGGTTACAACACTTGACCTGATTGGGCTCATGAACGAGTTGTGCATAAGCTCCATTTGAAGCACTCCTATGAGGAGTAACCCCCTAACTTAACCCTCTTGTCCAGGATTAAAAACTTGGAAAATGAGAACCCGACTGTGTATGCATGTGAAAGAATTATGAATTTATGCGCAAATTATAAAAATGAATTTAACTCTTGACTAATAACCAGCATTTTTCTTTTCACTCAAGTGGACAATCAACCGTGGGAATCTACATACGCAGAGTATGGTGACTCACCAAGAGATGGGAGAAGGCTCCCACAATAGAGGCGAAGAGTTTGACGAAAGAAGAGCAATAGGAACCCCTCCAGACCTAGCCGAGACTGTGAGGAGTCTCATGGTTGAGTTGCAAAGCTACAAGGCCGACAATGAAAGGATGGTGAAAGAACA
>SNQJ01S0005893.1:37725-51217 GCA_010110895.2 Picea sitchensis | reverse complement strand
ATGGCGGTGGAAGGCACCTGGAAAGGTGGCGTTAACTTCCACCGAGAATTAATACCGTATTTGGACTCCACTGGCCCGGAGAACCAAAAGCAGCTCGCTGGCCCTGAATTTAATGCCTTGCAGGCTAGTAGGTTGATGGCTTAATGAGGGATGGGGAGGTGAACTGCCTATCCGTAGAGTCGTCAGGCCTGATTAGCGCGAGGGTAATCACGCCACACATAACCTCGCAAGAGGATAAGGCATGGGGAAAAAGTGATTGGGAATTAAGGGAGGGAAGATGCAAGGGGAATTCTGGCATTACGCAAAGTGAGTGATAGCAGAGAGGACGGATTGCAACCTTCACTCCTGGTCACTGGCAGACAGAGAGACAAAATCTCACAGCATCGTGGTCTCAACTCGAGAGTGGCTAGTGGTAAATCCGCTGGGAGTCGCTAAGCCTACGGTTGGGTGGAAACGAGCACCCCTCTCAGCAGTCGCACCCACTCCTGATGTTATTTCTGATAAGTGTTTTTCATATTCCATCTTGAAATTCATATGCTGACATATATGCTCATAAACTGTGAAGTTGTGGATGATTACAGTATAAGAATGTCTGTGTAGTGTTTTGATAAGAAATGTTAGATATATGCTTATAACAGAAAGACCACACATGGCTTATGTTGATAAATGAATTTAATTATGCATGATTTGAACCAAGTCAGACTTCCAGTCCATCCTCGGGAGTTTATTTCCCTTTGTCTGTCTCCAGGAAAGCCCCGGAATAGACCTTTTCACAGAGATTTCCTCCTTGGAAAGGTTTACCAAGAACCTGGAAAAAGGACTTGAATGTGCAAGTCTTAATAACCCTATACGAGGAGGAATGACCCTCTTAAAATTCCGAAGTAGCAGCATAGGGATAAGTAACGAATCGACAGATGAGATCTTGTCGGAGGACACATGGTCATTCATGACCGTCAGATTGACGAAAGTAACAAGGGCGTTACATACCTTGCCCCTTTTTCTCTCTATCTTCATGAATAGCGATGAAATCGGGATTGTAGACCCCCCCCCAAGGTCCATGAGAACATTTGGACTATTGATCTCTCCACATCCATGAAGTAGTGGAAGAATGTGCGAGGTGGGACAAATCTGAGCCGTTAGATCGTAGCTAGAAAAACCCGACAGCCGTTGGATCTGTTGAGAGATGTATGAGGGTTAAACCTTCGTGAACAGTAGAGGTAAAATATCGACGAAAAGGTTGACACATCGAGATAACGGTACTCAGGATATCGGAGTTCCTGAGGTCGAGAACGTCGGGACATTTCAAGTCCCAAAACAGCGAAATGATCTGGATCGTCCATCAGCCGGGACACGTGGCGGAGATACAGACCATCGAGGAAGTCCCGATAGAAAATTCATTAGGTGCATCGGGGTTCGGCATTTCGCGAGTCTTGAGGAAAAGACTTCCAGAGCATCAGAAGACACGAAATCGCAAGGAGCGATTTGAACCGTACATTCACTTGGGATGCGTGTCAGAGATCTAAAGGGAGTTGGAGTTCGGCATTTCGTGAGTCCTAGGAACGAGGCGTCTCGGACATCAGAAGTCGCGAAACCCCGAGAGTTAACCAGGACCGTCCATCAGAGGAGAACGCGTGGCAGCAATCGGAGCCATCGGGAAAAGTCCCGACAGGAAGTCGTCCATCGGCATTTGGGTCATCGGGATATTGGGAATCCCGGTGACAAGGTGTTTATGAAATTCAGAATCGCGAAGTCTGAAACCCCTATAAGGAGGAGAGTGCCATTGCGGGCCAGCTGTCAACATAGCGGAGAATCAGGATTCGAGGGATCGGCAATCCCATGGGCAAACGCATTTCAACATTTGAAACCCCAAAGCCCCGATAGGTGGTATGACTGCGGTCATATAGAGGGAGGTCATGTGGACCAAAAGGTCTAGCCCAGGGGACTAGCAGAAGTTGACGTCATATCGGGATATCGGGGATTCCGAGGACAAAATGTTTATGCATTTCGACATTGCGATGTTCGAAACCCCGATGGGAGACAAGGCTGCAGTCTTGTGAGATAGTGGTCATGTGGGCCAGGAGTCTAGCCTGGAGGGCTAACGGGAGTTGGAGCACATCAGGATTTTGAAGCCCAAAACCCCGAAGGAAGGATAAGGCTGTGGTCTTATGAATTAGCGGTCACATGGACCAGAGTTTAGCCAGGAGGAGCTAATTCCGAAGAGAGCGCATCGGCAAGTCGAAGTTCGAGGATTCAAGAGGACAGGAACTCTGGACATCGGGAAAGACGAAACCCCGAAACCCGAAACTGAATCGGGGAAATGTCACAGACGCATGAAGAAGAGGTCATGACAGGGAATGAAGGACCTATGGATCGGGTTTGGAATTTTGCTGCTACGAGCTTCAAGGATTCTCATTATTGAGAAATCAATGAAAAAGTTTGATTTTAGGTAGTGGGTATGTTACACTTTTACAGCCCTGTCAACAATATTTCACCCGCAGCCTTCTCCTGGTCATTCTTTGTTTGAGGTTGCCCATCATTGGCAACTGTCTTCCTCAATAGCTCCAATTAATTTCTATACATAGCATGCATCATCATAGGCACAATTAGATTAGTCGTAATATTAAACCAAATGCATGTATCAAAACATTGGAATTCATAAACATCTTCCAATGTTTCCACAAGTGCAACACAAACAAACTTCGATTGTATCTTCGGTAATACAATCCTTATTACTTATGGTATCAAGAAATTTTCACTTCTATTGGAGTACCAACTTTCTCATCCAAGAGAAAACACAATACTCAGTGAGGAAGGAGTTGAGGACTCTCCCCTTCTTCCAACTCTTCCTACAGCACATGGGACTTTTCAGCCCAGTCGAGTTATCTCTAAGGCATCATTTCCTTTTCTTAATCATGGCCTCAACCAAGATTAAGTAGTTAAACGTACTCATTTATTCATTTAATCATACTCGGGGGGTTTATTTTCCCTTTATCAACTATACCGGTTTCCAAGACTGTTCTTTTAATCCTGCGGCTCTGTTAAACAATTTAGGGTTCTTAGGGTAAGGAAAGTGTTCCTCCTTTTAGTTGTGAAATCTACTTCTTACTGTGGTCTTCCTCCTCTTTTTCCTGAGCAGTCTTGGTTAGGTCTCGCCCTAACTTTTTTTTGGAATATAGCAGCATGCTTTAACAATAGACTTTTGTTCATAATGCATGATGAACATGTTCATCATGCACACTACCAGTCGGTTATCAGAATTGGTCAATATTCATTCATTAGTCTTCTTATTCATTACATGATTCTTTCAAAATGTAATCCGGGATTCTTATATATAGACAGGCCTTGTAGCCCATTGTTCAACCTTCAACAATTATTAGGGTTGTGACTCTATTCTTCTAACAAAGCCCTTATACAGTTCCTCCACCGGGAACTCCTTCAGCATGCAACTTCCTTTTTGCATATCCATCACTATCTGTGATGGTCTGAAGTTCAAATTAGCTTCAACTTGTTAATTATAAGTTGCCATAGGTGTATTTCATAGCCTGCATACATCTCTATTTTTAAAATTAGTCAACTCATGATTGCTTACAATCATTCTCATGTGATCCTCAAAGGCATAAACATTTGTCTCTTATCATGACAATAGAGCATCCTTGCTCATTTACTCTTCCATTTATGTATATTGGATTTTCCTGGTGAGATGGAGCACATCCCCCTTAAGCCATCATTCAAGACAGAACCTTCACGACTCTTCAGATCAAAGTCAACCATGCATCCATGGTATTCATTCAATCTTGGCAAGTGTAATTCTTGCCTCACGTTTCACTCTTCAGGGCAATCATATTGGGCCTCTAATATACTTATACTCTTACATCATACATGTGCATTACTTGCACATTTCATATCATTCATACCTTACTGGTATGAATATTAGGCTTCCCATTATGAAGCTTCACAGTGCATTAAAATCATGCACTCAAGTATAATTAAACACAGCTAATTATTCATCATGCTAGCTCATGCATTCTCCTCACACAACCACCGGCGGTGACCACGATCCAAACAAAAAGTCGCTTCGCATTTCGCAATTTCGGGATTCCTGTTGCAAGGAAATCTGGTCCCTCGATCCCCGAAATCCGACAAACCCGAAAGACCGAGGTTAATGTTTTCTCGGCTCTTTTATCCACATGACCCTTCATTCAGAACCTGGGGTAAACACCTAGACACGTGTCGGGATCCCGTGTTTCGGTGAATTCCGCGGACAACGCTCCACCGTTTCCCCAAAATTGTGGTCCACGAGGGTCTGGCAACCTAGATCCCACGGTCCAAATCTCTCTGTGAATCAACGGTCCTGATCAAATCAGCGATTTACCTTTTGCGACTTTGGGAAATTCTTCGCTTCTATTTTCCCAATAGCCGAAACCTCGAAGCTCTAGATCAACGAATCTCATTGATCCCAATCTAACGAATACTATTCCTCTGCTGAAATTCAACAAGAATTCCCAAAATCACCGGTTCAATCTATAGTCCTTCTCCTCGAAGAGTAAATACAGATAACAACATCTCCTTACGTGACTCATACATGAGCCCAAGCAGGCCAAGTGTTGTAACCATGCTCTGATACCATTTTGTCACACACCCACTACTAAGCATAGAATAAAAAAAATAAAATTTCTCTTTCTTAGTTAGTCGAATCCTTCATCCATGGTCTCTAATCCTTGTCAATGGACCTTCAAAGTTCCCGAGCTGAAGTAGCTCTTTGATTCCCTACCGGAATCTCACGAACAAATCCACAGGTCCCCTAATAGAAATTCGCCTGTGTGACTAAGCACCAAGCATGAGATCCCTCCTCCACATGACCACTACTCATGACCACATAACTTAATCGAAAGGCGAGTCATGTTTCATGATACCGGGGATCCCAAGTTCAAGCGCCTCATTCCTCTGAATCTTGAAACCCTGAAAAGGGATAATGGATGATAAACTCCTCCCTTTAACCTTCTCCATGTGATCGATGGTTATGGCCACAGGCCTTACAAAAAGGTGCTTCTGTCTTTCACATTTCAGGATTCCTTTGTGCAAGCTCTCCCCGACTCCCTAACCTTTGAAACATCGAAACCCAAAATGGGGTTAACGAGCTCTTTGGCTCCCCCTTTTCCTTACTCCATGCGACCACCTTTGTGACCACGCGCTAACACCAAATGGCGCTACCGGAACTTGGCTTTCAGGATTCCTGTTACAAGGAACCCTTGTTCCTTCAATCTCCGCAACCCAAAACATGGATTCTGGTTCCCAGATCAATGGTCTTACATCCTCCTCGACTGACGGTGTCGATCGTCTCGCAATTTCATGAGTTGGGAATCCACATCTCACAAATCTTCTCCCTTAAATTTCTGAGTTCTGAAATGTCGTTCCATGTGTTAGTTCCTAGCCAACGGCTAGCACCTCCCTTCACTTCTTACCATACGACCTTACTCCTGTGACCTAGGGCTAAATCATAGTGTATTTCGGGACTTTACGACTTGCAAGTCGAAAGGTATCTGTCCCTTGATCTCCCGATTCCAAAAACCCCTACACTTATCCTGGACGCTCAACGGTCCAGATCTTCAACTTGATCAACGACCCGGACCAAATCTTGGCATTCTACCTTTCAGGATTCTTGTGGGGTCTTCACTCCTATTTCTTCGATGACCAAAACCCCGGTAGCTTCTGGATCTCTGCCATGCATCCTCTATAAATGGGCGGTCCAGATCCTTTCGGGACTCCTCCTTTCGTGAATCTGGGAGATTCTTCACTCTCATTCTCCTGGTGCCCAATATTCGATGGGTTATATCTTTGACACTTGTCACACCAGATCCCATGGCTGGCATGGTTTTGCCTTTCAGCGATCGCGAGTCCTCGTGCTTGATTTCACCTCTGCTTTCCCGAAGTTCGAACCCCAGTGGCTTTCAAATCTTCGCCATGTGTCCTTCACAAATGGATGGTCCAGATCTATTCTCGGGACTCTAATGGATCTCTCTCTCTTACTCATATGAGGGTTAACCTCACGCACCTTCTCTTGGATCTAATGGCTATTGATCCTCGATGCTAGATCTGACGGTCCAGATCAGATCTTTTCCCTCCATCTTTCTCCGAGTCTTCACCCTCATTTTCACGATGTCCATAACCTCTTCTCTTGTGCGCTATCCTGTGTGCCTGGACGTAGGATTCAACGGCCTAGAATCCACACTCTGCAGCTGATCTAAGGGATGTTGTTTCTCTTCCTCCTGAGATTTGGCTTTCTTCCCGGTCTCGGAAGATTTTCAATGCTTTGAAGGTCTCAGCCTTCGATCTTCTACTGCAAGCCGACCATTGGGTCTCGCCAGCACTTAGGAAAAGTGTTGTCCCTCTTGAGTTTTCTCATCTATGAAAGAATTAAGATCTTTGCGCTCTTTCTCCTGGGCTTGACTCATAGAAGAGTCTTCCGCGCACCCCTTGCGCTCATTCGTCAAGTCTAGAACTTGAGTGGGTCTCGGTCTCTACTTGCCTCGCAGGGAGCCTGTGCATAACTACACTACCTCTCCTGAGATTAACATAATTCATCCTCCAAGTGACTCTAAACAACTAGGAAGGTTGGCATGCATACATGAAATTATGTCCACAGTCGATGAACACACAGTTCGTGACTCTCACTTATTCCACAACAGGACACAAGTATTTATGAGTATAAAACATATCCTAACCATATAATTTCTTACTGGCCTAATTATAGAACCAAGAAGTATAGAAAGGGATACAGTACATCCATTAAGAAATCATGCATGATTCCTAAAACATACACAGTATAACCAATTCCTACACAATTACAGCTAAATTACACAGGGCAGGAGATCGCTTATCTATTACAGGTCGCTGCCAAACAATTGACTATGGGTGTTGGTCCTTCCACTCGACCATAGGCTCAGAGGCATTCAATATTAGCACTCTGGCCACCCCCGTGCCAAGCCATGATATCACCATGAATCTCTCACAGTTCTCAAGGATTCTCTCTCTGTTTCAGCTTCTGTTCGGGTCCTGATCTCTATAACTCAGAGCTTTCTCTCTCGGTTATCGCCTTGGCAAGGTTTCTCGGATTCTCCTCGTCATCAAGCTCACGACCTTCAGTTCTTGATTCGTTGGAGAGCTCTGTGCTTCTGCCTTACGATCTTACACTCTCCCCCCTATGTATAATTGTCACCTTCCTTCTATCAAAAGGAAGCTCGAGTCCCCTGGTCTGTCATACCCTGCGGTACTTTGGGTTGACTTCCTGCAGCTAGACCATGTTCCCATTCATGGGGGTAGTTGGTAATTCAACCATCGGTCCTTTTCTTTATTAACTGCTTTCTCTCCTCTAGTGATATCATAGACAGTACTTTCAAGGCTTCACCCCCACAGTCAGTTATTGGCAACTCAATCAATAATACATTTACATTGTCCTTCATGCCTTAGCATGGTAATTCCTATTTTATGATTAATTACAAATTGGGGGAAACAGGGTGTTACACTTTCCAATGGTGATGACCTCCATAAACACAATGATGTAGATCACAAAAAGATTGTTTAGCCTCTTATTCATCAACAAACCTCAACAAAATGCCATGAGGGTCTTTCCATAATAGGATCTGATCAATAATGCAATACTTTACTGATCTTAATTTTAATGATCTGAACTTTGATTTATCCAATTCTGGAGGAGATTCAAAATTCAGTAGAAAAAAAACGATATCTTTGTACCATGGTGAAGAAATATACTTGTTGTTTACCTGTGAATTTGTTTCTCCAATCTGGAATGAATAATCTTGTGTTTTTCCTGAAAGATGGTACAACCCAATTGCTTTGCAATTAGACTCTGGCATTAATTTGGCAAGGCCTTGACCTTTTATCAGCTGAGTAGGCTTTATAGGCAGGTTATACTCCAGGATTTTTGTTATCCATTTTCCTCTCTTTCCTTCACAATCAGGATGAACTAATATTTCTTTGACTGCACTGCTTAGGACATAAGTTGTGATCTCAGATTGAAGGACATATACTCTAAAGGATTTCAAAGCCTTTACCAGAGCATAGGCCTATTTTTCCATTATATCATACTTCAATTCAGAGTCTCTGAGAGTTTTGTTGAAGAAGGATATGGGCTTCTTATATCCTTGCTCATTTCTTTCCAGAAGAACAACAACTATGGTATCTTCTGAGGCAAATGAAAAAATCATGAACTCCTTGAAGTAATCTGGACTGATGAGAATAGGGGCCTGAACAAGAGCTTGCTTGATCTTCTTGAAATATTCTTTAGCTTCTGGTATCCACTTAATTTCTGCATCCTTTTTCAACATGTCAGTAATGTACTTGATAATCTCTGCAAAATTAGGTATAAACCTCCTTAGAAAATTAATTTTACCAATGAAGGACTGAATAGACTTATTGTTTCTCGGAATGTCTATCTGTTGTATAGCTTTTACTCTTTCAGGATCTATTTTAATACCTTTAGGTGAAACAATGTGTCCCAAAATATTTCCTTCCTCCATGACAAAATGTGATTTTTTTAGGATTAAGTGATATATCGTACCTCCTACATTTCTCAAAAGTCTGCTTCAAATGTTGTAAATGTTCTTCATCAGATGTTGAAAATACAGTGATGGCATCAATATAAATGACTACAAACCTGTCTTTCTCACCAATAAAAGCAATGTCCATAGCCCTTTGAAATGTGGCTCCTACATTCATCAATCCAAAGGGCACCTTTTCATACATAAAAGTGCCCCAGGGAGTGGTAAAAGTTGTTTTCTTTTTGTCCTCCTCTACTACTGATATTTGATTGTAACTTGAGTATCCATCAAGTATAGAGATCCTCTTTTCTCCTACAACTCTCTGTAAAATATGATCCATTTTTGGTAATGGATAATTTTCCTTCAAGGAGCACCTGTTCAAATTCCTGAAGTCCACACAGAGTCTTATCTCTCCACTCTTCTTTCTGACAGGTACAAGGTTGGCTACCCACTCTGAGTATCTTAGTGGCACTATGATTTTGGCCTCCAATAACCTTTTAAGCTCCTTTTCTATTATAGGTAACAACAGAGGATTACATTTCCTAGACTTTTGCTTAAAAGGTTTCAATCTAGGTTTCAGAGGAATTTTTTGTTGTATGATCTCTATATCAAATACTTTCAAGTCTTCATAAGACCGGGCAAATACATATGAATATTACTTCATCAATTCAACATATGTCTCTCTCTGTTTTTGCGATAGTTTTCTAGATATTTTGACCAACCTGGGATTTGTATTAGAATTGATGTCACATTCCACTACATCAGTTATTTTGTCTGAATAACAGCCTTCCTGGAAACATCATTGTGGTCAAACAACCTCTCGAGTGGGACCAAACCTTTAGGTAGATTATTCGTCTTTAATTCAATAATTTTGTGCCCAACAACATTGTCTTGAAGAACATCTGCAGCATGTACCTCTACTTCATCATCTTCATTATCTTGATCTATTGAAATGTTAGAAAAATCTTCAATAGTCTTTAAGAATCTTTGAATTTCCTCATCATCTTTAAAAACCTGCCAATTTTTTATATTGTCTGGTATTGAGGGTCTGTGTCTAACCTCAACCTCAAATTTCAAAATAGGAAACATTGGAGTCTTAAAGTTGCTAGATGCAAGTGCCAAAGAGTTAGCCTACTGATTTAAATTTTTGTGCACAAAAGTAATATTGAATGCCAAAAAGAAATTATCCACATAATCCCACACCTCATTCCTATATTGTTTCAACCTTTGTTGTTTGGTTTGATATATGTTCTTGATCTGATGAATAATAAGTTATGAATCTCCAAAGACAGAAAGCTTATCGATACCCATATCTTTAGCAGCTTTCAACCCTAACAACAAGGCTTCATACTCACTGATGTTATAGGTTGTGTCAAATTCAAGTTTATATGACATAGGAATGACCTCTTTGGTAGGGGAAATGAAGACAATCCCAGTACCAGAACCTTCCCTAGAACATGCCCCATCAAAATACATTTTCCAAACAAAATTATCTGCATTGTCCCCAACTGCAGTTGTTGTCTTCCTGACTTATACTTCTACCATCTGATCACCAATATGAAAAATAGAGGAACCAAGATCATCTTCTACAGCATATATAGAATGATTAGTGGGATTTTCATAATCACTTACCAAATAATCCAGTCTTACTCCCTGTATAATCTTCGTTATTCCCCACCAAAAATAGAGGTATGGTAGCATAACTAAGATCCATCTGTAGAGTGCCTCCTACTTTTTTGGCCCAGGATATTGACAGAAGCATTCCAAATTTTGGAGGTATGTCAGCCACAATGACATCTAATACCACACTCTTCATAGGTAATTGAGAAAGAGTAACAACCACATCCTTCATAACTCCCAGGCATTTGACTTTCCTGGAGTCAAAATAATATAGATCATGGTAAGGTTTAGTAATATCTAACCCTAATTCATCCATCACCACCTTAGGCATGACATTATGCGAGGCACCAGAATCCATTAGGCAGTTATGCAATATCTTTTCATGAACATTTAGTGATATGTAGAAAGGGGGAGAGGTATCAGTTCTGTATTCAATATGAGGTCTGATGGTTATAGCAGGCTTCTCATCTTCCATATCAATAGTATCTGAAGAGTTAACCTGAGCAGGAGATTATAGAGCCTTGAGAACAGTATTCCTAAAAGGATTTGTTTTCATTAGTTCTAACAGAGGCACATGAATCTTGATTTTGTTAATTTCATGTTCTAGACTAAAAGAAGAAACATTCTTTTCTGGTTCATTTAACTCTGCAGTACTAACCTTGGCAGACTGCTTCAATGGTTGATCAATCTGAATCCCAGGATTTTCCTTACTAATTCCTTATTTAACTGGAGTGTTGGCCTTCTTTGTGGAAACAAGTGTATCCACTTTAGATGTATTTGAACTAGATATGAGATTATATTTCTTCCTTTTAGGTTCTTTCTGAACGGCCTCATCAACATCCCCTTCTTCAAACTAGTTTAAGATCAAATTATCTTCATAATCTTGTTGTGTTATATGCATAGGAGATGATTCATAATCATTTAGATGTATTGCAGGGTCATATTCTGTATCATCTTCATCCTCCTCCTCATCTACTACATCATTCTGGAAAGGAGGCAAAACTTTTTGGTCTTCTTGATTTTTCCTTTCTCTTGGTAAGATTTGAGGTGCATTGTTTGGCCTCCTGAACTATTTTTGATTTCTGTATCCACACTCCTATGTAGGTCTACTGGGATTTTTTTGCTCCATCTTCAACCTTTCCATCTCAGATGTCAAAGTCTTTAGCATCTTATCCATTTCATCCATCTTAGAATCAGATGTTGTATTAGAAGAGGAAGGCAACTCTTCTTTTTGCTTTTTTTTTTTGTCTCTATCACCCCTGGATTTCAATTTTTCTGTTGCTAATATGTCATATTCTACCTCAATAGCAGCTTATTGCATCTGATTAAGAGTAGCAGAACTTATTTCTCTTAGAAACAAGGAAAATTCAGTGTCGAAAGCATTGGCAAAGGTGATTTTAGCTTATGTTTCTGAAGATTTAATTTCATCTGGAATTTTACTGTACATTTTGTTGAATCTTTTAGTAAAATCAAATATCGATTCACCTTGTTTCCTTTTTAAAGCACCAAATTCAGTAATGTAGTATAAATAGTATTTCGTGTCCCCCCGGTGTCTTAGAAAGCTGTCGGCCAAGGCCTCAATATCAGCAATTGAATTAGGTGGAAAACTTCTGAACCACTTTCTTGCTTCACCATCTAAACTCTGCACAAATAATCTCATCCACAAATCTACATGCTCTACATTGAAATTGTCTGTAAAACTATAAAATGAATTCAAATGATTTTCAACAGTAACTCCTCCTTCTCCATTAAATCTGGGAAAATACTTCATATAATCATTTGGTGAAAAGGCATACATAACTTATGGAAGGATCAAAGGGGCATATCTAGATGCAACAATTGCATCCATTCTGTTCATAGCCATATTTGCTATCTTTGGTGTTTGAGTTTTGGGAGTAAGCAAGATTGGTGATGTTGAAGGAGAAATTGTCCCTTGTGTATGGAAACTTAACTGTACTAATAATGAATCTTGATCTTCAACAGATAGGGGTTTCTTTTCCGGACTGTAATCAAATGATGGGCTAAGAAAAACAGGATTTTCAAAAGAAGAATAGTGTGGTTTAATTTCTTCAGAGGAGAGAGATCCAAAAGATGAAGAGGGTGTTTCTAGTTCACTTTTGATATCTTTGCTTTGATCTCTTGAAGCTTCATCCACAGAAAAAGTGTTTGAATATTCCTCTTCAATGAGTTCAACAAGTAGCTTCCATTGATTTAGATTTAATTCTGAGATAGTTGAAGGAAAAGAAATTGTAGCAAGCTCAATGATAGGTTTGATTTCACTTTCAGGAATCACCTCTTCATCTGATTGGGGTTTAACAATTTCAGAAGATTGTCCTTGAAAACTTTTTGAAGATAATTTTCCCTTTGAGAAACAGGACTATCTAGAACTGACCTTAGGTTTTCTTAATAATTTTTCAGGATCTGGAACTGTTGCAATAGGCTCTGGATCTAGATTTTTTATGGTTACTAGTCTCTTAGTAGATGATGAATAATTTGGAATAGTTTTAGGTTCTTTCCCTTCTCTTTTAGGAGCCAGAATTACCACAGAGGAGTCGTGAAGTGAATAATCGCAGTCTTATGTAATGTCCAAAATATTGTTCACCATTAAGATTTGAATCTAATCTTGTCTTTTCCCCAGGGAAGATATATTTTTTCCTTCATCCCCGTCAATGATGCCAAAATATGTTAGTCCCTAAAGTTGCACTTGACTGTGTGAAGGAAATCTAGGGCATCATCAGATTATTGCAATAGTTTTTATGGATAAATGTATATTGGTTTTTTGAAAGGGTGGTTGAAAATTGGTTGAAGGTTTCAAGATAAACAGGAATTTCAGAATAAGGACAAATGATATCCCACTGACTTGTTAAAGAGTAGTCACATATATTAATTAGACAAATAAGGAAAACAGAATATGAAGTCTTCAATTTGTTAACCTCATAAGGAAACATTATCTCAAAATATCATTAAGAAACGAGAATATTAGCCTAAAATCAAAAACTTGAAAATAATCACAACAACAAATTCTTCACTATATTAATTAATAATCAAGAAAACAATGCATTGTAGTTTGATAAATGATCTCAAGAATGAAGAGAAAAAAAACATGGAAGAAGAGAAATTCTAACCATCAATATGCCTTTTCCATTAAGTGTCACATAGAATATGGAATTTCTTACAAGGAGTTTCAAAATAGGTCCCCTGGATATCCAAATTTTCGACCTGAACATAGTCTTTCTTCTGTCTACTTAAACTATCCAAAAAATATCTCAGATCCTATTTTCTAGTTTTTTTATTAATGATAGGATCTAATTAGC